>WSXT02044263.1:0-13210 GCA_011762715.2 Neuroterus valhalla | reverse complement strand
GCTATCTATCCCCCCCCACCGGATTTGGTAATACAACACTGTGCTTTCTCCGGAAATATTTTACTACCTTTTGAACAATCCCCATCCCCCCCCCCCCCCATGACTCAGAGCTATCTACGCTACTGACCCAAAGAGCAGGTAAAGGGCTATATGGGGAACCATGAACCATGAGGTAGCTTTAAGCGAAAAATTTTCTTATGTTATTACCCATAAAGGTGAAAGAACAACGCCTTAAATGAGGTTTACGTAATTATGCAAGTACTCCTTTCATCTCTCTTACGCTCTCCTTTTTCTCTCTTTCTCTTACACCTCCTTGCTCCAGAATTATAACGGTGATCATAAAGCTAGTTAAATCTCTTGTCTCAGTCACCTTAGAGAATCCAATTAAGATAAGAGATACTTTGACCTTATGATGAAAAGAAGACCGAAATCTTGATGAAGAAAGTACACACTTCCCGGATATCTGATGTAATCCTCAAAAAGCTAGGGCTCTGTAAAGACATTGTGAGTCAAATATCCCTTCAAGACAATCATCCTCCAAGTTCCTTTTCATCTCATTTTTACTTTAGAAATTTGTTCCCTGAAGAAGCCTTTTGACAAGCAGTAATAGTGTTCTTTCTACTTCACTGAATAAAAAAATACTCTTACCCACGTTTTATTACCTACGGTTGAAAGTTATAGTCCGTATCAAGAAAAGTTTTATCACTCAATCTGACGGTTCCAAAGTGTTGATTTTTATGAAAGGAAATGATGTACTTCAAGATGGCCTACTCGAGAAGAAGAATTTCCCTGAAAGCACCAAACTCTTATTCACAGCTCATATAAATCTTCTGTTTTCTTTTCGTGCAACGCGGCCAACTTCTTATGCGTTCTTCCATTCACCTTTTGATCGTTGGCTGCTGAATAGCGGCCTGAACGGACACATTAATCGACTGGTTTAATCTATGCATAAGAGGATGTTTGACCATAATTTTGCCGGGTCATGCTACCCAACAGAATAAAAGTGACATACTGAATCTGCATCAGCCTACATTTGAGTACGATCTGTTTCGGTTGACAATTCTAAAGTAGAATTTCATTATTACATCTGATTTTCTTATAAAAAATTTTTTTAAGGTCAATTCGATCATAGACATAGTTTAACATCATTAGTCATAGACAAGTAAAATACCTGATAAGGTCGGGATAAAGAGAATTTAATACCAAGTTTGAAATTTTTTCTGATGATTCAGTCGTTCACCACTGTCGTCTTTACGATGCAGCCTGCAACGTTATTACTGGGAATAATCGTCCCTGGATGCTTTTCAACAGCTTTTGTCTTTTCATAGATTATTATGATTATACCCATTCAGACATGAGCGTATGAATAAGTATTTTGATTAATATTTTGCATACCGTTCTTACTAGGATAATCACTCTCCTACAATAATTTGGAACCTAACCATTCACAGCACACTCATCCATAAATTCGTTCAGCCACATAAAGAAATATCCGCCTCCACTTTTAGGGATTTGAGAGGTAATACCATCCACACCATACTTTACAATACTTTAGTCACCACACTTCATCCACACCAGCAGCCTTATCTTTCTTCAGTTTCCTAATTGCGGATATGTTTTTTTTTGATAATCATGTGCATCCTCTTCTGTGTCAAAGTTCTTATATGCTCCGTAGCTTGATCCGCATACAATTTCTTGTACAAGCCACGCACACTAGGGTTGTGATAAAATTTGTTTTTCGAATTTTCATGCAAAACGCCCGGAAATTTGTTCTAATCCACGAAAGAACCCATTCTTTTGGATAAAAATAATATTTAGAGCAAGCCCCAGGAAGTTTAACACGTATTTTCCGTGAGGAAAAAAGAGCTTTCTGTAAATTTTATTCCAAATTCTCAATACTAGGTGAATCGAGTTCAAAATTCACTGTTTCTCTTTCTAATCAGTCACAAAATGCGAATAAAATATTACTTTTCAAATATCACCCCCATAAGTCTGTTTTATAGGGTCCCAAAAAACACACATGAGTTTAAAAATGGGTTTTCTGAGTTTTTGGCGTTAATCATCATTTCTTTGCGGTTTTTTTAAAGCAGATTGTTTCAAATATATGGAATATTACTTTATTCTGATAATTGGATGTTGATTCAAATTGTTTAAAACATTCATTATTGTTTTTAGTAACTTTCTTCTAGAAAAGGGTTAGAAAGTGAAGGTTTTTCCTGAATTTTTCAACTTATTTTCAACGTCTCAGTTGAGGCGAGGTGATAATCAATATGAGTTAACAAAAATAATTGTTCAAAAAATATTTCAATAATTATAAATAAATTTGATTTTGCAAAAATAATTGTTTGAACAAATTCTCAATGTATATAGCTGTCTTTTTTTAAAATAATTCAACATAGTTGCGGTTTTTTTCCTGAAATTTTAAACTTTTTATCATTTTTCAATTAGAATGAAGTAAAAATTATTTCATGAAGGAAAAATAATTGTTTAAGCAATTTATTATCATTGCTGATAATATTTCCATCGCTAATGTTAGAAACTTGCGGTTTTTTCCGGAACTTTTTAATTTTCGCCCACTTTTCACGTAGAGTCCATCAATATTTCATTTGATTTACCAAAAATGTTTATTTAAACAAATTATGATTGTTTATGGTTTTCTCCTCTTAGATTAGTGCTAAAAAGTTGAGGTTTTTTCTAAACTCTTAAGCTTTTTGTCCACTTTTCACTTGATGAGGGAATATTTAATGCAAGTTACAAACAATCTTATTTGAACAAGCTACTATTGTTTATAACCATCATCTCTTAGATATGTGCTGGAAAGTTGTGGTTTTTTCTGAAATGTTTAACTTTGCACGGAATGGAATTTGAATAAAATTCAATAATATTGAATTAGACTGAATTGATTTAGTTGTTGGTTGAATAAGGTTGTTTTTTATTTTAAATACCTTAAACATTCTTTTCTCAATATAAATTATTATATTTTCGATAAAAAATTTATATATTTAGGTCAAAAATGCAACTCTTTGGTTGAAAGTTGAACTACTTTCTCAAAAATTTGATTTTTGCGTTGAAGATCAATAATTTTAGCAGGAAATTCGCAATTCAAATTCTACTGAATGAATTCACCTTTTTTGTTTCGATTACTTTTTTGGACATTCGGAAAAGAATAAAAATAATTTACTCTAAACAATACAATACGATTTCAAATATGATTATCTCGAATGTTTATTTATGATTTGTTCACTTGTTCATTTGTTGTTGAAAAGGTAAAGCAAAGTGAAACATTTAAAAAGAACCGTAACTTTTAGGCACCAATCTGAGAGGAAATAGCCATAAACAATAATAATTCGTTCGAAAAATTATTTTTATTAAATAAATTAAATATTAACTCACTTCAAGTGAAAAGTTATTATTAGCAATGATAAGAAATTGTTTGCACATCTATTTTTTCTAAATTTATTTATTATTACTTTATTCTTATTGAAAAGTGATGAAAAGGTAGAAATTTTAGAGAAAAGCGCACAACTATGCAGTATTAATCTAGAAGAAGATAGCTATCAACATTCACAATTTGTGTTAACAATTATTTTTGCTAAATTTTAATTATTAATTTCTTATTTTAAATTAAAAGTGGACACAAAGTTAAAAACTCAGAAGAAATCGCAATTTTGTAGCATTATTTTAAGAGAAAAATGGCATAATCAATAAAATACTGGTTAAACAATTATTTGTATCAACTTTATTTGATTCTTACCTGGCTCTAACTAAAACGTTGAAAATAAGTTGAAAAATGCAGAAAAAACCTTGACTTCCTATTCTTTATCTGAGACGAAGTTGCTAAAAACAATGATAAATTGTTTAGACAAATAAAATTAACATCTAATTATCTGTATGAAAATGGATTTCATGCGTTTGAAACAGTCTGCGTTAAAAAAACCGCAAAAATCCATAATTGGCGCCAAAAACTCGAAAAATACATTTTTTCACTCATGTAGGTTGTTTGGGACCCTATAAAACAGACTTAAGGGTGTGATTTTTTAAAAGTAATTTTTTTTCCGCGTTTTGTGACTAATTGTAAATAGACATGGTGAATTTCAAATTCGAATCACCTAATAGTGAGAATTCCTAATGAAATTTACAAAAACGTTTTTTTTTCTTATGAGAAATGTTTTAAACTTCATGGGGCTTGCGCCACCTTTGAATATTATTGAAAAAAAAAATGCGTTAATTTTTTTGTCTCTCCCAATATACAATATCGTCGAAATTCGTCAACACGAGGAGCGCAACTACTATTAAAAATTACTGCTGATTTTGAACCACGATAACTCGTTTAAAAGAAGAGACGGCGACTGGGAACAAGTGATTGGGAGGCTAATTGGATCCCACGTCTTACGAGCTTGTGTAAGAAGAGCTTTGGCTCCTGAACAGGATTCATCACATGAGAAGCTTTTTAAATAAATTATGAAGTTCTTGAATTTTTTTTACAATGACTTTAACTCGTGACATGTTTGAGGGGAATGTCAGAAGAAATTTGAAATTCATTTGAATAAATTTTTTTATTCATTCCTTGAATTCAAGCTGATAAAATTTGAAAAATTCTAATAAATTTACAAGAAATAAACAGAAATGCTTCAGCGTTTCTGCGCCGAGTTTTACTAACAGGTTACAGTCCGGCCTACAGCTGACGGTAGTGTTCTCCTATTAGATTTCCAGCATATGGAAAAATACTTTAAAATTTCTGGCATCGCTTTATCTTTTATAAACGGAAAAAATTGGAAAATTCTAACGTCCAAGAATATTTTAGTGCTGCAAGAACGTGATGTAATTGTAGAGGCAGGTGGTTGAAAATGTAGACATTTTTGTCTCGATCTGACACATTCACGAGGACATGCTTCCTCCATATGAGATGGTTAAACGTGCTTCACAGTAGTTGTGACAGGGTGTAGTCAGCCAATCGATTGAAATTGACACGACTCGTATTACATTGATCAGAAGAGAGGAATAGCGAGATCGAATTCTCTGAAACAGATCCCTTGCATCAATCTTTCCAATTATTGGTTTTTATGTTTATAGTTTCTATACGTACGGACACAAGCCACGCCCCTACACCTTTGAAACTTCCCCTTCCCATTGCCAGGTCCGTATGTGTTGACTGTACAAATGTTTAGATTCGACCATCTATATTTACCTTCCTGTTTCCTTCGACATGAAATATAAGTGATGGAAAAAACATTTCACTTACATTTGTTATTTATCTAAAAAAAAATCATGTTTTTTCTTGCCGTTTTCCAGAGCTGTTGTCTTCAATAAAGAATATCCACATATAGTAAAAGAGACGTGCACTAGGGTGGTCCAAAAATGCATTAGAAATTTTATTTTCGAATTTTTATGCGAAACGCCCGGAAATTTGTTCGAACCCACAAAAAAATAAAATAATTTTTTTTGTTCTCCAATAAAAGAATATTTAGAGGTGGCGCAAGCCCCAAATAAGTTTAACACGTGTTTACCATAAGAACAAAAGACGTTTTTGTAAATTTCATTCAGAATTCTCAATATTAGTTGAATCGAGTTCGAAAATTCTCCATTTATCTTTACAATCAGTCACAGAATGCGAACAAAATATTACTTTTCAAATATCGCACCCATAAGTTCATTTTATAGGGCACCAAAAAAACACCCATAAGTGGAAAAATGGGTTTTTCGAGCTCTGGCACTAATCATGATTTTTTTGTGGTTATTTTGACGCAGATTGTTTTAAATACATTAAATACTACTATATACTGATAATTAGATGTTTATTCAAATTATTTGAACAATTTATTATTGTTTTCAGCAACTTTCTCCTAGAAAAATGGTTGAAGTCAAGTTTTTTTTGAATTTTTGAACTTATTTTCAACGTTTAAGTTGAAGTGAGTGGTTATTCAATCAGAAATAACAAAAAGAATTGTTTAAACAATTTGGCAATTATTATCACAATATCCTCTTAGCATGATGCTACAAAGTTGAGGTTTTTTTTAAATTTTTAACTTTTTGTCCACTTTTCGCCTAAAGTGAGTAATTATTAATTTAGTTCAAGAATAAAAATTGTTTAAACGAATTATTATTGTTCATGGCTATATTTTCTGAGATGAGTGCTACAAAGTCGCGGTTTTTTCTTAAATTTTCAACTTCGCCTTACCTTTTTAGTTGGGAACAAAAAATAAATAAGTATTAGAGAGAATCATATTCCAAATAGAATTGTTTTGTTCTAAGCAAATTATTTTTGTTGTTCCCCCAACGACATAAAAAATTTAATGAAACAAAAAAGCTCAATTCATTGAGTGATAAATTATTATTCGAGAATATAGACAATGGTTGATATTTCGAAAAAAGAAAAAAATTTTGTTTTTAAATTGAAAACTATCTATTTCAACCAACAATTAAATCAATTCAATCTAGTTGAATTTCGTTCAAATTCCATTCATTGCAAAATTAAATATTTCAGATAATGTTTATGAATAATAAAAAATTGTTTTAATAAGCGTGTTTGTTAACTCGCATTAATTATTACCTTACTGAGTGAAAAGTAGACAAAAAGCTAAGAGTTTAGAAAAAACCGCACCTAAGAGAAGGGGCCCAGAACAATACTATTTTGTTAATACAATCATTTTTTTAATTAAATTAAATGTTAACTCACTTCAAGTAGAAAGTGAGTGAAAAGTTGAAAATTTTGGAAAAAACCGTCATTTTCTATCATTAGGCAAAGAAAATATCATGAGCAATGATAATAAATTTTTTAAACAATTGTTTTGTTAACATGAATTGATCCCTACTCTTATCTAATTTAAAAATGATAGAAAATTCAGGAAAAAACCACAACAATGTAGTATTATTCTAGAAGAAGATAGCTATATTCTTTCAAAAATTGTTTAAACAATATTTTTTGTTAACTTTAATTGATTATTACCTCGCTTCAACTGAAGCGTTGAAAATAAGTTGGAAACTTCAGAAAAAACCTTGACTTTCTAAACCCTTTCTGAATGAAACTTGTTAAAAACCATAATATATTGTTTAATCAATTAAAACTCACATCTAATTATCAGTATACAGTAGCATTTCATGTATTTGAAATAATCAGCGTAAAAAAAAAGAACGCAAAAAAATCAAAATTAGCGCCGAAAATCCGAAAAACCATTTTTTCACTTATGGCGTTTTTTTGGAACCCTATAAAATAGACTTATGGGGGTGATATTTAAAAAGAAATACTTTATTCGCATTCTGCGACTGATTGTGAAGAACAATGGTGAGTTCCGAACTTGATTCACCTAATATTGAGAATTCTGAATAAAGCTTACAAACACGTCTTTTTTTCTTATGGGAAATACGTGTTAAACTTCATGGGGCTTGCGCCACCTCTAGATATTATTATTTTCCAAAAAAATATAACGTGTTTATTTTTTTGTGAATTCGAATAAATTTCCGGGCGTTTTGCATAAAAATTCGAAAAAAAATTTTTGGATCACCCTACTGTGAACGCTAATGTCCCATACAATGGTATTCACATTAATGACAGATTTATCTCAACAAAATTTATTATAATAACAGATTGAGTTGTTATATTAAGCACTTCATTTTCACTATGGAGGGCATGTTTTCTTTTTCCTTTTTAACCAATATCTCTACGTTTTGATTCCTTTTCAGAAAATCATGTTCAATTTAACTGCTTTTCTTGCAACGTTGGAATTTCTGCAATGTCAATATTATGTTATATCACTTTCATACTTTGCAATTAAATTGCAGTTGTCTCTCCGTTTCCTTTTCATGTTGTTCTGGTTTTAAAGAAGTTTATATTCTTAGTTTCTCACTCCAATGAAATTCATATTCCGATTCTCATAAAAAGGTGTGCACATTTTCCAACAGAATGCAATCAAAATTGATGCTGCCGTCTTGTAATTGATGAAAAATTATCTAAAGGATTTTCAAGGTACCGGAAAACAATTTTTTCGGAATTATCGGTTACATGTAGGGGATTTGTATGGCGGAGGAATATCGCAACGAAAACAAGCTCGTTTCTCACTTATTTATCCTTTTTCGAATTTCTACATTTCGATGGCTTCCGCTTGCGCTAAAGTCATATTCGATAAATATGAAAATAAAACTGTAGCGATCTGAAGTTGAGGTACGATAGCAACAACCATAAAAGTATGAATACGACAGTAGTACCTTCTTATAGCGATACGAGAAGCAATAAAAAAAAGCTATTGGATCTACTAACTTCCAAGTGCGTTTGCAGTTTTGGAACTGAAGGTTATCGTTTTCATTTGAACAGTGCATCCCTGCATGAGACAATGCCTTCATCGATCTCTGCATTATATTTGATCTTGGATTTCCGAAATTATATTCGAAATCTTAAATGGAACGAAATTTTCTTATTAATCAATAGATTTTTGAAAATTGTTGATTTTTCAAGGAGTATTAAAGAAAGGCAAGATACTTGTCTTTTATTTTAATGATCAGTCACATTTTTTAATTTGGTCATAAATGTCAACTTTGAAAGTATTCTTCCCGAATCAAAAACCAAACTATTTTAAACCAATAAAGAGAAAGTAGAAATAGAAATATCCCTTCTCAAAAATTATCGAATAAAAGTTGGTTTACTTCTTGATAAGAGACGGAGTTGAGCGGAATCTGATTCGATCGTAAAAAGTAATGCCTGAACTTTAACTATAAAAATACATTTTTTTACGACTTAAAATCTACTTGTTGACCAACACCAGGAAATCAAACTACGGATATTATCTCCAGGCATTCCTGCTTGACATATTTTTTGACCATATTATTGGATGAGGAATAAGAAAGCTCAGTGTTCGTTATCAGCGAAAGGAAGCTTTTCTACCTCCATATTGAGGTTTACGAGGTCAGTCTGGAAAACGTAATTGGAAAACGATGACTTTGAGAATCTTGGACATGAATTTCACCTTATTGGGCGTAACCAACATGTATATTCTACAATGTCTACGTGAACGTCAAGGTAGGTTTGCCTTTACAACATAGCATAAAAATTTCTTTCAGAAAATGTTGTCGTCCTGATACTGGAACAAGAATGGCTCTCTCTATATACCTGAGGTCAGCGAAAAATCTTCAATATTTCTTTTGTGTGCTAAAGTATTTGAACTCATATCGATATTGATGATTCTAGGAGATAGCAGCATTTCTTTCCTTTATATTCCAAATAATATTCGTTTGAATTTAAAAAAATTATTGCATCATTTAATATTCTCTGAATTAAATACTCTCGAAATAAGACCTTTATTAATAATAGCATTCGATTCTTAGGATATGCTTCTGACTCAGCACAATTCTTTACCAGCACAATCAAACTCTGGAAGTTTTCTTTTTATACTCAGGACGATATATGATATATTTGAGTGGTCCAAAAAATTTTTTTCTTCAAATTTTGATGCATAACGCCCGGAAATTTATTCGAATCCACAAAATAATGAACACTTTTTTACATTTTCATCATAATGAGAAGGTATTGGTTTTATGTTAAAATTGACTTTAGCGGAATTAATGAAATCTCCACGTTTTGAGACCTCCTGATTTCGAAAATGTAGTTTTACGTTGGTGTCTGCCTGTCGTCGTCGTCGTCGTCGTCGTCATCGTTGTCGTTGTCATCGTCTGTATACACGATAACTTTCGAAAGATTGATCATATTGGATTGTGCTTTGGCACACTTTTTCAAACCGGGAGAAGAAAGGACAAGTTCGTTAATCAGCTATTTTGGATGAAAAATCAAAGGGGGGGAGGGGGGAGGGGGGATTTTGAACATTTATTTTGGACTTCTTTTTCCAAGACTCAAAAATTGTAACTGCAATTTCTAATAGAAGGTGAAAAATGAAACAATTCATCCCTATGACCATCTTTTTTATAAAAATAGAATTTTCAGAGTTATGGTATTTAAAAAATTGAAAAATATAAAAGAAAATGAGAATTCTCAGCCAAATGACGCAAGATCGAAAAGGAAGTCAGAGAGAAAAAATGTTTCTTCTTGGGAGCCCTACAAGATGGTGAATAAAATTTTCTGGATTTTCTCAAAAAATCAAAAATTCCCATTTCGATCGCACAAAAAATAATTTAAAATAATCTGTAAACTCGATAACTTTCGAAGGAATGATTATATTTGATCGTTCTCTGGCACCTATTCTGAGGGACCATAAAGACAAGTCGAGTTCGTTAACCAGCTATTTTGGATGCAAAATCAAAGGGGGGGGGAGCATATTGAACCTTTTTTTGGACTTTTTTTCCAAGACTCAAAAATTGTAAGTGCGGTTCTTTATAGTAGGTGAAACATGAAACAACTTATCCTCATGTCTTTTTTTTAAACAAAATTGTCAGGGTTATGGTATTTTCAAAATTCAAAAATATAAAAGAAAATGAGAATTTTTAACCAAATAACTCAAGATCGAAAAGGAAGTCAGAGAGAAAAAATGTTTCTTCTTGGGAGCCCTACAAGATGGTGAATAAAATTTTCTGGATTTTCTCAAAAAATCAAAAATTCCCATTTCGATCGCACAAAAAATAATTTAAAATAATCTGTAAACTCGATAACTTTCGAAGGAATGATTATATTTGATCGTTCTCTGGCACCTATTCTGAGGGACCATAAAGACAAGTCGAGTTCGTTAACCAGCTATTTTGGATGCAAAATCAAAGGGGGGGGGAGCATATTGAACCTTTTTTTGGACTTTTTTTCCAAGACTCAAAAATTGTAAGTGCGGTTCTTTATAGTAGGTGAAACATGAAACAACTTATCCTCATGTCTTTTTTTTAAACAAAATTGTCAGGGTTATGGTATTTTCAAAATTCAAAAATATGAAAGAAAATGAGAATTTTTAGCGAAATAACCCAAGATCGAAAAGAAAGTCAGGGAGAAAAAATGTTTCTTCTTGGGAGCCCTACAAGACGATGAATACAACTTTTTGGATTTTCTCAAAGAATCAAAAATTCACATTTTGATCGCACAAAAAATAATTTAAAATAAGCTGTGAACTCGATAACTTTCGAAGGAATGATCATATTTTTTTTTTTTTTTTTTTTTAATCAAACAACGCAAGATTAAAAAAAAAGTTTGAAGAAAAAAAAATTTTCTATTTGGGAGCCCTCCAGGATGATCTTCACAACTTTTCGAGTTTTCTCGAAAAATCTAAAATTCTAATTTCGGTCGCACAAAGAATGATGAAAATGGAAAGATTTATTTTTTGGTCAAACAATGTAAGGTACGTAGTTTTCCTTTCCATCGTGAAAAATAAAATTTAAAAATTAAAAATTCTATTTCTAGAAAAACTACACAACATGTGAAAAAAATTTGGCAACAAAACTTCTCTACCGCTTTGGACAAACTTCGATCGAGTGTGCAGCATGAGACACGCGAATAGAATGTATTCGTTGAAGCCGAAGAAGCTTTAACAAAAGAGAATTTATGCTCATCAAATTGAAGTAGTCGACATTCCGCTTTTGAGTTTCACAAGCTCTATATACAATTGTAGGGAGGTACAAAGGCCGAGCGCGTAGCGCGAGGTAAATTCATAACCGAACGCGGAGCGCGAGGTGAGTTTACCATCGAGCGCGAAGCGCGAATTCCGAAAGACGCGCGCCCTAGGCGCGCTCAAACTTGCGAGCGAAGCGCGCGATGAGAATGTGCCCGCGCAGCGGGCAGATTTTTTTCTGTTAAAAAAAATTATATTTAGAGGTGGCGCAAGCCTTATGGAGTTTAACACTTATTTCCCATAAGAAAATAAAGGGTGTACTTCCTACTAGGTGTTTTGCCCGATTTCCTTCGCATTCCGTATACTTATGTATTTTGACGCGCTGATTACGAATCTGGTAGTGCAAATTGGCGCTGATTTGATTTTTATTGTGAAATCATAAAAAAGACATAAAAATTATGGTTTTTTGAGTTTATCTCAGCTAATATGCAAAATTGAAAAACATTTTGCAGATAAAAGTTGTAGATCTCATTGAAATACATATTTTTTGTTTCATACATTTTTCTTCTACGGGTGATAGCTTCCGAGGAAAATAGTGATGATCTAGAATTAGGGAAGCACATTCCTACAGAAATAATGTTGGTCAAACGCCTACCCCTTTTCCAGGTCCCGTCCCGTGGAGCGGCTCGAGTTCAGCTAAACGAGCGTTGAAGCATCCAGGTGAATTTTCTCGGAAACTATCAACCGTAGAAGAATAATATGTGATAAAAAAATGTGTATTTCGATGAAATCTACAAATTTTATGCAGAACTTTTTTTTCAATCTTGCATATTAGCTGAGGCAACCTGAAAAAACCATTATTTCTATGGATTTTCCATAATTTTGCTATGAAAATCAAATTTGCCCCAAATTTTCCTTATCATATTCGAAATCAGCGCAGAAAAATACATAATTATACGCAGTTTGACGGAAATTAGGCATATCACCTTTTCGGAAGTTCACCTTCAATTTTCTCGGAAGCCATTACTCGTGGAAGAAAAATGTATACAACAAAAAATATGTATTTCAATAAGATCTACGACTTTCAAACCAAAATTTTTTTCGAATTTTGCACATTAGCTGAGGTAAACTCAAAAAACCATAATTTTTATGCGTTTTTCCATGATTTCACCATAAAAATCAAATTCGCACCAAAAAAACACCCATAAGTGAAAGAATGGATTCTTCGAGTTTTTGGGGCTTATTATGATTTTGTTGTGGTTTTTTTAACGCAGATTCTTTCAAATGCATGGGGTTAACATAATAAGAGGTTACATGGGGTTACATGGGTTTTGAAGGCTTGAAAGAAGGCTATTTTTACCAATTTTTTTCAATATATCGAATGAAATATTTTATTCAAACAATTTAGCATATCAAAGATACATTTTTAATAAGTATTTTGTGAAATTTTTATCCAAAAATATTGAACATTTAGCCCTTGAGAGTTCATTCCCCTTGACCTCTCAAAAAAAAGTGATCCCCGCGTGACCACGATAACTAACGACTGGTTTATCCAAAATAAAAAAACCAAAATTTTTTTGTTAGTACATGTATAAAACTCGTGCTTGGACGAAGAGAAAAACATAAAAATAAAGTTTGAATTTTTGGCGGAGCTGTGACCCATTTGACCATCTTGTACCACTTGTTGTACTGTGATTCCATAACCTTCCTCCATCTTTCCTCTCCATGTCTTACCAACATCT
>WSXT02044252.1:0-13210 GCA_011762715.2 Neuroterus valhalla | reverse complement strand
TAAGATTACCATCGAGCGCGAAGCGCGAGACCCGAAAGTCGCGCGCCGTAGGCGCGCTCAAACTTGCGAGCGAAGCGCGAGATGAGAATGTGCCCGCGCAGCGGGCAGATTTTTTTTAAAACACTTATGCTCGTTTTAAAATCGGGTTTTTAAACTAAAAAAGTTACTGTTCCATTTTTGGTTGAAAATAATCATTTTTTGACTTTGAAATGCGAATATTATCTTAAAACATCATGTTATTTCTTAGAAAATGATTCTTCCTATTTGGAAATTAATCTTCTTGTTTGAATATTAACCTTCATGGTTCGAAATTGGAGTGCTCCAGTTAAATATTTATCTTTTTAGTTGAAAATTTATCTTCTTGTTTTGAAATTCAACTGTTATGGTTGAAGATTCATAATGCTATTCTGGAAATTCTTCACATTGTTTGAAAAATGAACTGTTTTGTTATAAATCCATTTTTCTTTGTTATCGCAGATTATTTTTTCCAATTGTAAGTTTAACTGTTCCAATTATTGTAAAAAAATGATTTTTTGCTGTTGAAAATTAGAGTATTCTTTTCAGAATTGATTTATTTTGCAATGTTTGATCTGTTGTGGTAAAGGATGTTCAGATTTGAATAATTATAAATCTTAGCGTTTTGCGACAGATATAAATATATCTATTTATTTCTAGCTTACGTCTAGTTGACCGGGAAATTCGAAAACTTGACCGTGAAAAACCGGGAATTTGAAATCGTCCGCCGAATCGCCACCCCTTTATTTGATCCAAATTTTCAGATGAATTTTACTTTGAAATAATAGAAAGTTCTGAATAAACTTAACATAATTAAGACAAATTTTAATGATTCAAGATCGATTTTTGAGATACAATAAAAAATGCGATACTGACGAGCTAGCATTAGATATCCGCACAGGTGTACACTCTTATCGATAATTCTGATTATTTTAGATATTGTCTGATCAACGATTGGGTATATTCCCAAACAGTAGTGTTTCTGACTCAAGATGTGGTCTTTACAAAATTTTTACCTCACTGTGACTCTTATTTCTCTTCTTACTAGTAATGGTAAACAATTAATCGAGTTTATAATTACATTTATAATTGAATAAAATTTTTGAAAGTAAAAACAGTGACTCTGTTCTATAAAATGTTTTTGAAGTCACGTTTACTTCTTAATCTTAGTACAGATGGAAAATCTAGGATTAGGTCTGCATTTAGAACAGTAATATGGTTTTGACCTGAAATGAGAATAAGTGTAGTAATAATAAAATCTTGAAGAGTTTATTGAAGCTTTCGTGAGAAAATAACAGTATCGATTCTCATGCTCTGGGGCACGTTCTGAAATAAGATTCTTATCGACTCGTGTCGCGAAAGTGTTCTTAAAACGTGCTTTCACGCTTTTTCTCCCACGAACTTGCAATCGAAGTCATGAATCATCAACAGCATACATAAATATGTGTCAACCTCTTTTTACCAGTTCTGCGACGACACGCAAGTTGTCTCTTTCGTGAGAAGCCGATTTTATAATTCTTCCATCTTATCCTACCCATTCCAGCTGCCTTGAATTTTAATATCGATATTGCTATAACATCCAAAAGTAAATAAGAAGGTAGATTCACAAGTTTCATGTTTTCATCATTTTCATAACCTATATACTTATCAAAAAGTTAACCTGAAGGTAAAATTTGAGTAGTTCTACGGAAAAACATGCGTTTGAATCTCTTCTTTGGCTTTTAATTTGCCAGTAACATAATTCAATAATTTTTTTTTTTTAAACGGAAATTTAAACTAAGAATTAATTTGCAGGTTTGAGTTCTAATTGGCAATGCAACTCGGATGATGATTGCACAGCTTCTAGGAGTAGATGCATCGATAAAAATTGCAATTGTGAATCAGGATACGTTTTCAACTCTGGCTTGACTGCCTGCCTTAAAGGTATGTATCAGTTAAAGGGTGGTCCAAAAAAAAGTTATATTTTTCCGTAGAGTGGTGGAGTTCTAAGCGGTTTCTTAGTGTCTAAACAATCCCTTAGTTTTTGCGAAATTAGGAAAAACTTATTGCTTTCTGCAGTTTCCTAAAAATGGAACACTTAGTGCAATTGAATGAGCGTTGCTTTTGAATCATTGTATTCTGACCTTTTTAGCAGAAAAAATGCTGATTTTTTTATATATAACTACTTTTCATGGATTATTTGACGTTAGCTTACGTGAATTGCATTTTTTTAGTAGAATACTCTGTTCAGATTTTTTACACGAGTGAAACAAAAATATAAAGAGGACTTAGATTTCCTCAAAATGAAAGTTCTGGTAAATCAGAAAATAAAATATTTCAAAAGAACAGAAAAAATGTTTGATAGAAGGAAAAAATTCATAAAAAGTTACCTTCATGATTCTTATGCATCAAATTTTTTCTGAATGTGATTGATCTTTATCAGTGGACAAATTAAACGACAGATATGCATGCGTAAGTGAAAATAATTCATTAACAATGTTATTTTTTTTTGAAAAATATCCCCATTGTAGCCTTGATCTATTTTCAATAATTAAAAATCTGAGTGGTATTTTTTACTGGAAAAATACATTGCATGTATTTCGAAAGAAAGCAAGAATTTCATTTTAGTAAGAAACGAGCATGTGTGTCCCCTTAAATATTTTTCAAAAACTCCATAAAAAATCTAGGTGCTGTATTTTACTAGAGGTAACCATTGTGTGTACAACAAAGTAATAAAATTCTATAGAAATACTTATTTAACTTGAATAAGTATCGTTTCAATCGCCCCCTCCCTCCCCCGCTTGCAGGACCCCTAAATATTTATTTTAAATTCTGAAAAAAATCAAGAGTGATTTTGACAAGAAACGAAACGATTTCTAGGAGTATTATTTGAAAAAAGAGGTTTCATTATATAGTAGAATGCAAGCATTCATCGTAGAATTTATTATTATTAATTTTTCATAACTATTTTTATATTTACAGTTGCCAATTTTTATGGAGAGTTATGTGAAGACACAGTTCAATGTTCAGCATTCTTACTCACGGGTGGATCATGCGAGATCGACAAAAATAATAAAAATTCCGAAAATACTACTTGCATTTGTGCAGAAGGTTACCATTACCTACATGGGAGATGTTACGCGTCTTCAGGTGAGACCTAATTTTTTTTTCATTTAATCTTTCTTATTCCTGTGCTATAGTATAATTATTATTCATCTGAATAAAAAGAAAAAAGGTTGACATTCTGTTCCAGGTTTAGGTGAAAAATGTAGAACGAATGACGATTGTTACGTTAATTTAGATTTTGAAGCCTCTTCTTGTAAGAATGGCATTTGTGCATGTAGCGATGGTTTTTATGGAAGAGAGTATCGTACATGTCGACGAGCAGCAGAAGGTATTTTCTTTTATCTGCAAAATGAATATTTACCATAAGAGATAGGTGAAATGAGGGTATCTTGTAAAGGGATATGATTTCTCATCTTTATGATAGAATATATTCTACCTGGAAAATTTGCTAAGATTCCTAAAAAATTTCAGCTGAAGGCGAGGAATGTACTGTGGATATCGACTGTAGGTATAATAAAAAAGCTACCTGCCCTAAATTTGTCTGCCAATCAGGCGAAAAATCACATCATCTATTACACGAAGTCAAAAATGTGGATATAGAAGTGCAAAGTAAGTAAGTTTGAGAACAGCTTTGACGCATGCATATTGAAGAAAAATTCATAATCTTCTATTTTTATTTAGATTTGGGGCTCAACAGTGAATGTGAACAAGATGCAGATTGTGAAAACGAGAATGTGATCTGTGGCTCAGAATTGAAGTGCATTTGTAAACGTGCTCACTTCAATTCTGACGGAAAATGCATAGCAGGTAAAGTACAATCATTGAATCTGAAATAATTTTAAAATCAGAATAATAATTTATAAGAAGACAATTAATAATTATGAATTTGCAGAGTTAGGAGAACCTTGTTCTGAACATGAGACTCCAACGATTAAGCAGTCAGTTTGCCGAAATGGGATATGGGGTTGTTTAACGGGAAAAGTTGCGTCTCTGAATAATCGAAAGTGTCTGAAAGGTATAATAAATAGATAAATTATACGTGGATCTTCAAGCCTAAATAAATTGGAAGTATGTTAATTGTAATATTGATTCAAAGTTACCAGGGCCTACAATACTTCATGTCTCGAGAATGAACAATGCTACGTTTTTGGACCTGATGCTATCTGCAATGAGAAACGTTGTGTTTGCAATAATAATTCTCATTATGAAAAATCAGAGTTATTCTGTTGGACCAATAAAGGAATTGGAGAAAGCTGCAAAAGCGATAATGATTGTCATATTCACGAATTAGAAATAAATCTCTCTTGTAAAAATGACATTTGTAATTGTCCGGATGGTACCCTCCCGAATTCAGAAAAAACGTCTTGTGTGAAGTTACCAACTGGTAAGCTTTTAAAAAATGGGATTCTCTAACTGGCGTTCATCATAAGCAGTTATTGAAATAACCTTTTGTAATTTTTAGGAATCAATGCTACCTGTGATGAGAGTAAAGACTGCAATATAAACAATGGAGACTGCATTTCAAAAGTTTGCAAATGTAAAGAAAATTATGTTCCCTTAACTGAAGATAATTGTGTCGAAGGTAAATTACGAAAATAATAATTATTATGATTTAGACTATTCATATTTACAGTGACCCGATCTTATTTCAGTTTCATCATATGGGAATAAATGCGAATACGATGTACAATGCAATTTTTCTCTGAAGAATGGCATTTGTTCACCAGTTTCTCTTGAAGAAGATGTAGGAAAAAATTTATCTTCTGGGATTTGTACCTGTGCTGATGGGTATTTTTATAATAACGCTAACTGCTTTCAGAAGAGATGTAAGAAATCTGGAAATAAGAATATCAATAAATAAAAGGGTTCATTTTGATTTAATTTAATTTTCAGACCTTGGCCAAAGTTGCGAAAATGAGAGTGAGTGCTACCTAACCAATTATATTGATAGAGTCCAATGCAGGAAGGGTATATGTTCCTGCAGTTGGGATTACAAGAAATTGAATGCAACATTTTGTGCAATAAGTGAGTATATACATTTTTTGAAGTTATTTGTTGCATCAATTTTCAAATCAATTACCAAATTGCACTTATGGAAAATTTTATTCATTCCTTAAAATTATGAAGTTGAAGATAGAGTGATAATAAGTTTAGCGTGACTCTCGATCAATTATTCGATATCCTAGGTAAATGTAACCGTGACAAAGAGTGACTTTGATTATCTCGTGATCTTGAGCTTCGTTGAACTTGGCGTGCTTCGACAAAATTCATTCTTACGGAGCATACTCTAATAACTACATTATTTATATTATCACGTTAACAATACCTTGCTAACCTTTACAGGTGACTCTACTGCGATCCACCTACCGATTCGGATTGGATTGATGGCAGCTGTCTTCAGTTTACTAATGCTCTGAATTATTAAACCACAAATTAGCCTGAAGTCTAGACAAAAAATGTATGTCTTTCTCGCAACACTGTGTCGAAATACTCATTATTTTCAATCACTTTAAACATCCTCTAAATTTATTTAAAAAACTCTATATAACGATCAATCAATTAAATCAGAAAAATGAATGATTCCAAGGAATTATAAGGCAGTTAATCTTGATCAAGGAAAAAGTGGGTTACTATTTCCAAAGCATTAATACAAATTTAGTTTCATCTACTCCTTCAAACGGAAACAATAATAACCCGAGCGATCAATCGATATTTAAATGAAGAATTATTAGGGAAGAGCTTATTCTTTTCCAAGAATAAAGTTTCAAATTGTACAACAAGCTGCATTAGATTTCTTGTGTTTTTTGTAAATGTTTTCAAAATCATCTAATGTACTATGAAATACAATTCTCTTGGTCAGTCAAATCAGAAAAACAATAAAAAAATCAGATTTTAATCCTAAATGTTGGAATGAAAGCTGTAATCAGTATTCAGAATTGTAATAAAAGTTGACAAAAAGTTCCTCGAAATTCCTCCAGTATGTTGTAATTTGGAAAGGTAATTTTGCTGTACTGCGATTAGAAGAAAACTGCGTACTTAAAGTTTAGCTGCTCGACGGTCAAGATAAGAATTTGCACGCAAGCTCTTCGCCGTTGCCTAGCTATTAAGGCAGTTTCCACTTGCGAGGGTTGTAGTTTCTCCAAGGGCGTATTCCTATTCAGAATCTTGACTTTATAAACCTTTTTGCACTGCACATTACACATGAGGCGAAATAAAAAATAAATTTATTATTAAAATTAAAGTACTTTTTATTTGTTCAATTATTTTATATGCACTTTTTCATTTTATTCTCTATATTAACATATGTTATATAAAATATAGTACTCGTTATCAAGCTGGCTGTAATTGAGACAAATTGTTGACAGTAGCACTGCACTATTCAGAAATATCGAAAATTGCAATCTTTTCATTGAAACATTAACTTTTTCAAATATCTGGAAAACGCCCATGGATTTCTAAACCTCGGGAACGAACATTAATGACGTTCACGTCGGCATAAGTCGTGATAACGATGACGTCATGAATGACTAGGAGGTCAAGGTCATTTCCTCGTTATAGATCCGTTTTCTCATTGTTTAGTTAACTGGCCAAACAGACAAAACCTCTTACTTTATTGCATTTTAGAACCCTAACAACCCTTTGTATCGACTTGTTTTTCTGATATGAATTAAGGATCTAATTTACAACGGCCGTCCCTTCTAATCAGAATATCGCTTTTAGAGCATCATTCTTAAGAAAATCGATTCTCATTCTTTCTGCATCCATACAGTACACTAAGAAACTATGCATGAAATCATCGTTCATTGGAGATTTCTAAGTGTTATCTGACATTGTAACATAATTGGGATTGAACAATAAATATTTCATATTTTTTTTCTTTTCTAGTCAATAAGATTGTGCAATCTCCTTTATTTTGATTGTGTTTCCAGAACAAGATCAGGGCAATTTTTAGTTGAGATTATAATTTAGTAAGGAAGTTATATTTCTTCTTGTAATTACACTAGTCTACAGTGGTTTTGTTACCCAAGATATAAGATTGATTTTGCATATATTTTTGTTCACAAAGCATGAAACTATCAATGATTTAGTAAGATTTGCTCTCGTTCTCTTTTAAATCTTTATTTTCATTTTGCATACCAAAAATTGAAAAACAAGAAACAAAGTAACAGATATATTGATAATGTCAGTTTTGTTTTGAAAAAATATCATGCATCGCAGTAAATACAAAGAGAAATGTCGAAAACATGTTATGTTTCCATGAAACGCCTTTTATGAGCTTTTCTTTTATAATTTTTCAGGGGACAATTTCTCTTTAAAGGCCAGCAGTAATCTGCAATCATGTGACAATCCCATCGAACCTGATACCTTTCCTTCATCACTTTTAGATCCTGGTGGAACCGCTCTCCCTGTTCCTCTTTATTTATTATTATACAATTGGGCTAAATCCCTTTCGGGGTAAGCGTAACTCGTTTACGCTTTATCATTGTAAACAAATTATAATTGGTGGAGTTCAACACTGAGGAGGTCACCAGTCTCCTGTGAGAATCTGTTAGAAATTCTTACAAACTGCTCATATAAGAGCTAGTCGAATTTTCTACAAAATAATTTAGTTTCATCGAAGAAAAATCTGAAATTAAGAAAAACACTCCTAAGTGTAAGGACCAAAATATGCGGATTGCCAATGAAACAAACAATTTTTAGAATAAAATTATTAAGGCAAGTTTAAACAGTAAATATAAGGTACTGATCCTGGTATAATCATGTAGCTGTGTCTCGTGCTTCCTGAACGATCGTTACTAATCCTAATTTTGGGGTTTCGAATTATATACAGTTCGATGTAATTTAAAGATAATGTTACCATTATAATGTAATGTTCGTGTTAACTATCAAAGTGTGGTTGACAACATTATTAAAAATATTTAGACATTTGGGGGTTAATGAGCAGACTTTATATATAATCCTGTGCTTGCACCCACTGTGCTGTATGATAGCCGGACTTGGACGTTTTAAGGGATGTAGAGTTTTGCATGCTATTCCAATGGAATATGTGCGATCAAACGCTAATGGACGATTTAAATTATTCATCTATTGCATACCTGTATTGGCTAATAATGTGAAAAAATTGGAACAATTACAATCAGTGCAGTGAAATCTAAGATACAAAATTAACTCATGAACAAGATTCCAACGAAATACATGAATTTTATACAAAAAAGGACAAATATATTGAATCATTAATCAAAAAAATTAACTTATAACAAAGTAGTGAGTATATAAGTTTTCCACCAAAAAAAGGAAATTTTTAAGAGAAGAAATTAAATTTCCGACGAATCTTCAATAAATATATAATTTTTCAAGCGAACAGTTGAATTTTTGAACAATAAAAATTAAATTCCTGCAAAGTGTAAAGGTTTAAAGACAAAAAGAAGAATTTTCTACCAAAATGGTAGAACGTTGGGCCAAATCATTGAATTTTCCAGCAAAATAGTCGAAATTCGATCCAAATAGACAAACTGACAACAAATCTGTAT
Source organism: Neuroterus valhalla (assembly GCA_011762715.2). Taxonomy (NCBI): domain Eukaryota; kingdom Metazoa; phylum Arthropoda; class Insecta; order Hymenoptera; family Cynipidae; genus Neuroterus; species Neuroterus valhalla. The sequence goes on along the minus strand of WSXT02044252.1, from coordinate 4,619 downwards.
AATTTTTACCAAAATAATTGATATTTTACCAGAAATATTTATATTTTGAACAAGTAAAATGAATTTTAAACTGAAATAATAAATCTTTAGCAGAAAAAGTTAATTCTCAAAAAAACAGTTTGTTTTTTGAATAAGCAGTGGAATGTAAAACTGAAACTTTCAACAAGGCATTCAAATTTCTTAATAAAGGATAAACTTTGAACCTGGAGAATAATATTTCTACCCAAAAAGCGAATTTTCAACAATGGATATAAATTTAAAATCTGTTTTAAAGGTGAAGGTAGGTAATTGAACACCTTAATTGAAAGTTCCACTAATTTGTTTGACATAATTTTTGCTTCCTGAAAGATTCATAATTTCAATAAAAGATTCATCAGTTCGGTTTTGAAACTAGTCAGTTTCCGCTGAGAATTTAACTACTTTGTTGAAAAATATTTTTTTTCATGAATTCAATTTTTTTCAATGAAACTATTTTGTAGTTCAAATGTCACGAATTTCGGCAGATAATTGAAAGACCTTGTTGAAAACTTACTTTTTTGTAGTAACTTGGAGTAAACACACTTATTACATAGTTAGGCCATTAGCGTTCTACCACACATATTCCGCAGGAATTGCATGCCGAACGCGTTTGGAACTTCCCAGTCTGGCTAAAACGTACAGAATTCCCTTTTTGATCGGAAATCCACTAAATAATCTATTAAATATTTTATTATTATTTGTAATATTTTGTTCAGATTCTTGGGTTGAAAATACCACTTTTTTGTGAAAAAATTAGTCTTTCTGGGAATAAAGTTCTACATTTCGAATGGAATGTTTAATCTTCAAGGACTTTAAAATCTTCCTTAATGAAAAATTCTACTCTTTTGTCGAAAATAATGTTTTGGTTGAAATTTGAACTATTTTGTTGGAAATTGGTGTTTTTGGTGAGATTTTATTAATCGGATAGAAATATTCAACTTTTAAGATGAAGAACGATTCTTTCTAGTTGGAAACTAATATTTTCGGACAGAAAATCCATCTTTCTTGTAGAAAAATTGTTTATTTGGCTCCAAGATTCAACATTTTGTAGAATTTTTTTTCTTTATTGACTTGGAAAATCTTTATTAGTTCAAAATTTCACCGTTATGTCGAAAATTCAGTATTTGGTTGATAATCCGACTTTTTTATTATAAATTCCATCACTTGTTGTCAATAATTCAATTGTTTGGTTGAAAGTTATTTTTTTTAAATTAACCATTCAATTGTTTTTATAATTTCTTAAATTATCCGAAAATTCATTCAGATGATTGTGAAGATAGTGTAACTTGATTCTCATATTTGCTCCTAGAGTCTGAAAGTTTGTCAGCATATTTTATACAATTTCTTCATAATTTGGTGCTTTATGGTTATACCTAGGAAATTTTCGACTACCAACAAAACTTTTCCAAGCTTTACTTCCCGGAAAATTCATAACTTTTCCAAAATCTGTGTTTCATCCATTGCCGTAACTGACGACCACCAAATATTCCACCTTTCAACTTTTCCATACTAGGCTTCGGAAATTTCCTACTAATTTAATTAAAACAATCTCCTTCCTTGTCCAACGCTTTGACAAATTGCTTTATCATCCCTTACTTAATATTTAATGGTGGAAGGACGGTGGAAGCCTGATCATGACTGAGAAAATAAATTTTTTTCTTAACAAGCCGATAATTGTTCAAAATATAAGATATGTCAAAATTGTAAAAATAAGAGCACATCCAGTACTTTCATGAATATATTCCTAATTTGGGCACTTGGAAACATACAAATTTGCAAAGATATCCAGGGCAACAAGAAAAAATTTTTTTTTTTGTAGAGCTGTGTAATTATCATTATCATTGGATATACGAGCATGCGGTTTTGAACTAATTAAAAATAATTGAAGATTTTGCGAGAGGTTTTGCCTTATCAGGTTTATTCAGAAGTTATGTTTAACATTTTATTCTGTTTGTTTTTCAAATAATGATAATGATTTTTGAAGAGCGAGCAGATTTAGATGTTGATGAAGATGTTGCATCTGTCGGCTGTTTTAGTTGTCTTTTGTCACTCTAGCATCAGAAGAATACACGTCGCGTGGTCATTTATTCGCTGCCATATACTCGTAAACACATCCTCTTTGTCGACACTCGGTTGAGGAAGATAATTATATAGCACTCTTGTCTTTCACCAACCTAACTAGCGTTAATAACACTGCTAATGCTCTCCCGAGGAAACTGCTCATATCCGGAATCTTCTGTTCTCTTCTGCGTAAATTATCATGAAACCATGAAAGATACATTGTCTGAACAATGAACACCAAGATGAAAATAGCTTGTTCCTAATTATTTTAACCCAGCAACAATAGCAAACATTATTACAGTTCTCCTATCAACATTATTAATGCCGAAAATATATGGTTAATTTAAACTTTTATGAATTTTTCTTTAAAAGTATATCCAGCTCCTATAATAAAAGAAGATCTGCAAATAAAAACATGAAAGAACCTCAGTGTAAATTTCCTTTACACAGTTCGAAATGACACAAAACTTGTAAAAAATATAAATTTGAATTTATATGGAAGCAAAATCGACTTTTTAATTTCAAAAGCTACTTATTCGTTGCCATCTTCACTGTTCTTTCGGTAGATGACGTTTTTTAATTTACCAAATAGTAAAATTGTTTTATCTGAAGTTTTTTAAATTGTCATTCGGATCTAAATTTGTGTGCTATTACATGCGTATATTAATTTAATAATTAAGTCTTGGCGAATGTTTCGGCCACGGATCTCCCACGACGCAACAACAAAATAAAACATAGGAAAAAAGGGGGAAAAATAGAGGATTTATGGACCAAAAAAATCAAGCCACATTGTCGATAAGTTAACGCATGACAATTATTATTTTTTAACAATATTTAGAATTAATATTGGAATTTTAATGAGATAATTTGGCAGAAAAGAGGGACTCCATCCGTGGCTGAAACATTCGCCAAGACTTGATTATTAAATTAATATACGCATCTCGATACGCATGTAATAATACACAAATTCAGACCCGAATGCCAATTTAAAAAACTTCAGATAAAAAAATTCAAAAACTACATCTTCCTTCTTCAGTGTATAATAATATATAATAATATAAAAGTAGACTTCTCATTTAAAAAGAAACAACTTCACAGAAAAATTGATTCATTTTCTTATTACACTCTAATAGGTTTGAAATTCATCTCATTTGATTAAACATTTTTTAAGTTTTTTGTTGAAATACAATCATTTTGTGAAAAATGCGACTATTTTGTTGTAAAGTTATATTTTTGGTTGAAAGTCGAACTACTTTGTTGAAAATTTATTGTTTTGGTTGAAGATTCATTAACTTTAATGTTGGAAACTCTTATTTAAAAAAGAAAAAAACTTGAGCTACATTCCAGTTAAAAATTGAACATTTTTTCCGAATTCCATTGTTTGGTAGAAAATAAATTTTTCTTCAAAAACTGAAAAATTTCAAAGAATAAAAGTTTGGACACTGTAAAATTCCCGGAAAAGGAAATGTTCGGAGCGAAAAATTCCAGACCACATAAAAATACTGAAGTGGAAAATTTCTGAAGAATGAAATGCCCAGAAATTAAATTACATAAAATTCAAAAATTTTGAATTAACAAAATTGTCGAAAGAAAATCGCCAAATTATAAAATATCCTAAACTGCGAATCCCCGAATTTCAATAGTTAAAAAAATTGTTTTTGGATAAATAATATGAACTTATTAATAATTGGATAGTTTACTTATTGGCAAAAAATATATTACAAATTGTTTAAAAAAAGTGTTATCTATTAAAATATCAAAAAATTTGTTAAAGAATAAATATATATTAATCATTGAAGAACAATTTTTTCAATTTTGAAATTCGGGTGTGTAATAATTCGGGAATCCTCCTTTGTCAGGAATTTTACAGTTTCCAATTCGGTAATATTATAAAATTACCGAGTATTTTATTATTCAAGAATTCTCCAAACTGGCATTTTTATGAAGTCAGGAATGTTATATTTCGAATATTTTCTTGTTTGTGGATTTCACAGTCTCTCGAATTTTATTTTTCGGGATTTTGCATTCGTTTTTGTTGAAAAAACGTATTTCCGTTTCGCAAAAATTTTTTTTCATTTTCTTGAAGATTCAATATTGTAGGCGAAAATTGATCTATTTCTTTGAAAATTAACATTTATGTTTGGTTGAAAATTTTATTTATGATAAATTCCGCATTCTGAAACTTGCAAAATAAAAGTTTCCAAATTAATGAAACTTTTGACGGCACATTGCTGAAACGAGCCAATTTATATTTGAGGTTAGGGCGTGATTACATCTCCCTTGAGAGGAAAGAAGCCATCGGGATTTTCATTGACTATCAAAATCAAGTCTTTTTTGAATTTCTAATTTTCGATTATGATTACCAGACGTCCTGGTGTCGTCTATGATTATCACTTCATTAGTTGTAACACTTAACACCTTCTTTTATATGTATATGTGTAAATGATTAGAGATAGAAACGAGGAAAGAAAGTAAAGTTAGTAAACTTTTTACATTCTCATCATTTATGATTGAGAAAGTATTAGAATCGTCTGAAATTT
>WSXT02044241.1:0-13210 GCA_011762715.2 Neuroterus valhalla | reverse complement strand
GGTGTGGAGGGTGAGCGGGGGGGGTTTGGGGGGGGGGGGGGGGGGGGGGGAAGAAATCTTACGTCTGTGTTAGAGTGTATATACTTACTATAGAAAAAACCTTACAAAGGGGGGTGAATGGGTCGAAATTACAGAAAAAACCCTTACGTAATTTATTGGTGGCCCCATACGAGATACGAAGAAAATGGCGTAAAGAAAAATTGTTTAAAAAAAAAAATCTCGATAAATATAAAAACAAGACTATTAAAACTTACTTGTTTCATTTTCAATACTCAATATGAATTGTAAGATCGAATCAAATATTGAGGTAATAATGAAAAACAAAAATTTATGCTTTGTTTTGCAACATCTGAACAAGCAGTCCTAGATCGAGATATATGAATTAATGTAAGAAGTATTTGATGTATTAGACGTTTTGAACAAATTCAATGAGAATATACTCGTTAAAGCCGAAGAAGCTCTAACGAAAAATAATTCATAATCGTCAAATTACAGGAGCCGACGTTTTGCTTTTCAGTTTCAAAAGATCTATACACAAATGTAGGGGAAACAAAGGCCGAGCGCGAAGCGCAAGGTGCATTCATTATCGAACGTGAAGTGCGAGATTCGTCGGACGCGTGCCCTGGGCGCGCTGAAACTTGCGAGCCGTGCGCGTAGCGTGCAATAATAAAAAAATTGTTGTTGTTGTATTGAACAGTTGGAAAGTCGGTTGGAAGTCACTGAATTTAATTTGACACCTAAAAAAAATATCACCGTCCTTCCTCTGGCTTAATATTTGTCCCAGTGGGAGAATTTTATTCTCATAATTTGTCATTCAGCAGTTCTGCACTTTTCCGCAGTTTGAGTCTGATCGATATAAATAGTCCGGTCCGCCGTGTCATTTATAATCGATTTGGCATGGTGCGGGATTATTTGATCGGAATTGATGGAAAACCTGCAAAGTGGGAAGAGAAGAAATCGAGAGTCACGTTAACATCTCTGCCCTATTTTGAGAAGATCGGGCCAGCCGGAGATAGTATAGGGATTGGGAAGGCGAATGTCCTGGAGATTTATGAGTTCCTCCGTGGATGTAAGATCTCCGAGTTTACGTCAGCAAGAATCCTAGTGAAATATCTGGATTCTATTGTAAGCACCTTCCATGCTCAAATTTTCCCCGGAAGCAAGGCCGACGTAACTAGACCGCTCAGCAACGGCTCAAGAATATTTGGATCTTGTTTACGCAGGATGTTACAAATAAGAAAATTTGTCAAGTTTATAAACTATTTCCGGGCACTGAATGAGAGTAATGCTTACGTATAATTCAAGATTCAAGTCAGCGAAAATCCAATGATAGCCAGATTCAAACTAAGACAGCCCAGACCCTTTGAGTTAGGAGGAAGGCTCCTGTGTCTCTCCGACTCCGACTCACCCTTGCACCTTCTGCTCTTGTTTCCTCTCTCAGGGCGGATCGCTATTCTTTCTGAATAATAATCACTCGCACATTTAGTCTCGTCTCGTCTCGTCGCGACACCCGGTGTCCCACCATAGCGTCACCGTGGCGATGCAATGTCCTGGGGGATGGGACTGGCACAGTGGATGCGCTGCAGTAGGTGCTGGGGGTTCGAATGGTATTATCATCGCCAACGAATATTTAGTTATACTTGGTTCGACCAATGGCGAACCGAGTTCGTTGTTAAGACTCACTCAGTCTACTCTCGATTCGATTCGAAACTAAGAAAATCACTACGTTCTCCTAAAAGTCTCGTTCTCCTTCTTCAATTTCCTGTATTTTATTCTTCTCTCGGTGCTATCGCTTTCATTCACCAGTGTAAATCCTAATAACACATATTGTTCTGATATTCCCTAGTAAAAATATGGATATGAGAGAGATAGTTGCGAAAAAAGGGTTCGATGCAGGCCTATACAACGCAATGGTTAATTATTCTTTCCTAGTAAATTAATGTCTGCCTTGGGTATCTTGTCTATTTGTCTCCTGTGAGCTTCCCGCGAAGATAATATGTTCTGCGTAATACACTCTTTATATTTATGCATACAATTCTGTTCTCACTCAATATTTTTCTGAAAGAGAAATGCCCGAGGAAGACTGGTCCTTCTTAGACATTCAACGAGGGCTTTATTATATTTTGTCCGAGAAAGATTTCCTTGCCCCATGCCACTGTTCGTGGGACTTGAATAGTCGGTGATTCAATAGCACTTGCGAGTATCCAATGTCCATTCAAGGTCCTCCTAAAAACTTGGATGATTCTTGTGCAGAATGTTCTTCTAATTGCGCATATATAATTATATAAGGTGCACCTAGGAATATTTTGTCATTTTCTTGTTATTTACCATTTTCTGTTTTTAACTTAAAATCCATTGCACATTATTCATCATTTCACTGTTTTTTTTTAAATCATACAGTCCATACTTGGGTGAATCTAGTTCCCTTTGCAAACTGTTCAATTTAGGCATCAGTTCGCTTCCCACGAATCTCAAAATTAGTACAAAATTTTCTCGTCTGTGTTTAAGAGTGTAAGAAGTTGACAGCATATCGAATCATGCGATTTCGGTCAAGGCCTTGATTTGGAAACTTTCAAGTCTCTCGCTGTCACGTTTCGATATGCTGTTAGTCACACCTACAAACAGACGAGGAAAATTTATTTTCGTGTCCAATTTTGTAAAAACGAAACTAAAAGTTTGATTGCAACAATTTCAGAAAAAACTAGCCTCGCCCCCGTAAGTACTATATGATAAAAATCATTGTGAAATGATAAAAAATGTACTGTAGTAATGGTGTTCATTCAACACGCTGTTTAACTGTTTTCCATGTGAACTATTAAAACATATACCCTAAATAAAATTAGTAGGTATCCCATTTTTCTAATTGATTATGCAAGAATAGTTCATACCTTCTGTTGATTTTAAGAGACATGATTTTCAAAATCTAAAAACAGAAAATGTTGAATATCATGAAAGCGGCCAATAACTTGCTGTATATCCTAAATATTCTAAATCAGGAGAAAATTCTGCTTACGAATCAATTAAGTTTTCTGAGGACCTTGAAAGGACACTCACTCTCCTCTTCGGATCGTCGAATGAGAGGAAGACCTGCCCAGGGAAGACTTGCCTGTCGATGCCATTGATCAATTATCAAAGGACTTACTGGTAAATAGTGTCAGAAAGAGATGAAAACTGTAACCGCGTCCATATATATGCGAATATTGTACCATGGGGAATGGATGCCCCATAAAAATCCCCAGGCCGAAGGGTCTTGTCATATTTGGGAAAATGTATGCTGGAGGAAGACATTTTCTTGGGAGACTTTGACATGGATGGTGCGAACACTGATGCCCTGCCAAGCCTCGCAAGTGGGGGAAGCGATGCCCGGAGAAGCAGTATTCTCGAAGAAAATTATCGGGGACGACGACTTGCCCGTTGTAGACTTCAGCATCCCCTTCTTTTGAGGAACTAACGATCCTATACCTCTATTACAGGTTAACAGACTGATTATTTCCTTCGTCTAGTCGATCTTGGATCTCGGTCTGAATATTGTCTTAGAGAGATTTGATCTTCAAAATGTATTGGGAAACTTCCCATATCCTCTAACAGCTCAATATGGACGAAATTTCCTTCTCACCTCTGCTTGAATTCTCGTCAGAAAACCTTATTTTTCTGGATTTCGATTGTGGGCAGTATTGTTTTTTTTGTGTAGGATGATTGATGACATTACCGATAACCTTAATCAGAAACTTACACATCCTCTGAATGCACGCATAAGATTCAATTTTAATATTCCTAAGAGATTGAATGAACACATAACCCAATATAAAAGAAGAGCTGGATTTCTAAATGTAGCGTATAGAAGAAAATTCTGAAAATTAAAAATGTTGACAATGTATATAAATAGATAGATAGATAGATAGATAGATAGATAGATAGATAGATAGATAGATAGATAGATAGATAGAAGGCTCAACAACTTGAATGAATGTTTTTGACTATAAAAAATTACTGGACCGGCTAGAATAATAAAAGTAATGAAAGTCCAATTTCCGTGTCTCGGGCTTTCAGGTTGTTGCTGCACCTTGCATTAGATTTAGTTTAGGGATGGTGGAAGCCACGCAAACCACGATACTACATCATCGTCGAGTAAACGCTTGCGTGTTTGCGATTCGAGAAGTGCAAGACGATGATGACGACGTCGATGGTGAAACAAGAACTTGCTGCTAGTCTAGTTAACATGGTCAAGCACTTATCCGACTTATCGGACATTATCAGCGGGACGTAACTCCCATTAACAGGCGCACTGTGCTCGTTAGGCTTGGCTTCAACGCACGTTAGCCATAGGCTCTCTGTTCAATGCTCAATGCTCAATGCTCATACAAACGGCGAACGTGTAGCGGCACTCTCGATCTCTTTTTCATGTCGCCTTGTCTTTCATTTTAGTCATATAAGTTCAGTATGTGTGCATTATATTGCATGTGTGCACCCAACTATTTACTGCACTAACAAATCAAAAGTACGCATTTTCGAACTTTTGAATTTTCGACCTCGTTATCGAAAGCAGACTAGAATATTTTATGAAACAATAATGGCATATATATGTCGCACCAGCAGTGATAATATTATTCCAATAGCATATTTATTTGAATCAATAGTATCTGCTTTTAAACGAGCGCGAAAGTGCGTACTTTTGATTGAATAGCATTTCTTTCTCAGTGCACGTTTTCTCGACTTACATTAGTTATGAATTCAAAGTGTGAGAAAGCTTGTCCTGTCTGAAGAGTATACCTAATGAATTCGTTTTCGAATGTATATAAAAGGTGCAAGTAATGATAAGATACTAAAGTAGTAATGAAAACAAATTAGAGAATGTATCCCTAGAGGATACATTTCTAGAGGATGCGTTTCTGAATTTCACAAAGCCGTAATAACAAAGGAAAATTAAAGTTAGATTGAGAAAAAATTCTGGAAACTTTTCTCTCCAAGGCAAATCCAGTATTCTCTCGCGTATGTTCTTCAGACTTGCCGCTCCACACTTTAGGCTTCATTCCTAAAAAAGTTGCCGTTAGACAAGAAGTTTTTCAGATCCTTAGCAAAGCTCAACGAATCGAGATACGTCAAGCCAATGACGAGAATCGATAGTTTGCCTCTTCTCGTCGAATTTCTTACTAAGTTTTACCCTCTAACGAGCTAGGGTTCTTCAACCTTGAGCCACGATCTATAACAGTTTTTGTCCAGAGTTCCGATAAGGCAGAATAGTTCACAATCTATGAGGAGAGCGCAATATTCCTTCGGCCTCCCTAGTCAGGCGTGAAGTAAGCAAATTTCATCCTCAACGTGTTTATATCGTTTGAAACTTGAGAGGATAGTAGAGGGTCAGCTCTTTTTTTTTTTGTTACACATCAGCATTTTCAGTACAGAATTGTCTAAGATAAGTAAAGAATAATTTAACCGGATATTTTGCGAAAGGCAGGGCTGAGTTGAGGGATGTTTCTCGTTATGGCACGCTCTAATCGATAACATGATTGATAGGTGGAATTTTCCTTACCCAACATGCATTTTGGCTTGTTGATCGATCCACTCTATCGGAATATATTCAGACTATCGCTGCGATGAATGAAATTCTCTATACATCGGAGCTAGTGTGACTACGTGTTACCTCGACTTAGAAAGTTTTTGATGGCTTTTTGTAAATAGTGGATAACAATATGGATCACATACATGTACAAATATACAGGTGAAAGGAGCGTTCATAGATATTATCTACCCGGAAATGAAGTGGCAGCGAAATAACCTTTGTGTGTCTTAAGAACACAGAGTGACCCAATGTTGACATGTATCTTAAACACAGGTTATGTTGCAAAGGTTACCAGTAAATGCGTCGCACCTCTGAGCGCACGGACGAGAAGGACAATCATTTTGAGCAAATGTTTCTCGGACATTCTCCCTCACTCCCTTATTAGGGAGTGAGTGATCTGCTCGTTCCTCCTCCTTGACTGTGATATTATTGTCGGTCGGGGCCGAGAATTCGATCATGAACAATGTTCATTCATGTTTGCCAATAAGTACGATGTCAGGCCTCGTGTGTTCAAAACGGACTGTTGGATTGACTTGTAGTTCCAGTTAATTCTGTACTTCTTGTTTTCGACTGTAGATCCATCTCCCTTGGAACAGGGGTCTCTGTTAACACCGTAAACGCGACAAAGATGGTAACCACGAAGCACTCTGAGGAACGCTTTGTGTCTGTGGAGATAGTCGTTCCCGCGTGAGTAAGGCACTCAAATAGTATGTGTTAGATAATGCCTCTATGGGAAGTTGAATCAAAAGCTTTCTGGTAATCCATCGAGGCCATCGGCAAATTGCTCTGATGATTTGGAGTGTCTTTTCAGTCTTTCTTGAAACCAGCCGGTTCGGCACAGGAAATGTTGTTCGTGCCCCACAATGCTTCTCTTCCCCTCTCGGCAGTAACTTGGTCGTTGTGAGGTTGTCGCACATACTTCGAAACACATGATGTTTATAGTGTCTCCGTTCAATGGATGTCCGACTTCGTGAATCTCCCTCCAAAAACTCTCTTCCTTCCCGGATTCGGGTGAATTTTGGACAGAAATGTGGGGATCGCTGAAGAGGCGTGATGATTCAACGAGAATATTAATATTATTTCTCTCTCAGTCATCCCTCCCTTTTCCGTATTTTTTCCAAACTGCATGGAATAGGGGCTTTTTTCTTAAGTTCTGAACTGTTTTTACCGAATTATAAATGTAAAATTCAACAAAATTGTAGAGAAAGATTAATGAATTCGCAAAGTTCACGTTTAATACGTAATGCAACTTGTAAAGTAAGTCAAAGGCATAGATTGGACTTGCATCATCGGCAATCTGAATGAAGCAACTGTCCATTGAAATGAAGAACCGATCCTTTCCTTCTCCTTTGACACAAATAATGTATGGTTGAACACTTGACGTTGCCTCAGCTCTCACGCTTTCCTGATAATCATCCAGATTTGTTCCAATCTGAAACATTTTCACGTATATTGTTAAAAATGTTCGAATTCTTGATATTAATTGTACACATTATTTATTGGAAAGCATTATTCGCTATGAAGTAATAAAAAATCTTACTGGTAATATTCTTAGTAAAGCAGTATCTGGTACTTTCAACTCAACGTGATAATGTGGCGTTTCCATTTCGCTATTTACTTGAACATTTTGTCCTTTATTGCCTTTAAACTGAAAAAAAAACACTCATATTTATCATGAATCTAGAAAGTCATCATTGAATAAATACAAAATATATAAAGTTCGCATATAATTATGTATTCAGAATAAGACAATATATCAGAAGTAGAATCAACCTTTTTTGCTCCCTTTCCTAGTTTGCTTTCCTTTGTCCGCTTACCAAGTACGAAATTTGTATTTGGTAGCAATTCCCGTAGAATCGAAAGAGCCCTCAAGTTATCTTTAATCATGAATTGATTTATTACATTGATAATCAATATTGATAATGATTTCTTGAGTGGACTCATGAAAAAAGGTATAGTAAAAAAGATACGTACCATCTTTAATAGTAACGAGAGCTTCTTTATAAATTTTCGGCTTTTCCATTTTGCAGTAGGCAAAAATTTTCTGGACATAAAAAGCCGGGAAAACACCTAAAAATTCGTCTTTGAAATCGATGTCTGTCATTATGCGCTCGAACTCTTCCTGAATCTATTAAAGGGTCCCAGAAAAAATTAGAAATAATATTGAGGAAATATTATTGTGTATAATTTAAAAGGCTGCCACTCAGGAGTCAGTTTATTTTAAAGTGAAAACTAATAAAGTATAAACTATTTAGGTTTCGGGTTGAAAATAGAAATATTCGAATTTAAAATTTTCGAATTCGTTAAGATTTCAATTAAGAAAATTTCAGCTTGAGAAATAAGTTTGTTATATCAAAAAGGGATCCGTTTTCAGTTAATCAATTACAAACAGTATAGATTGAAAATTAGCCTATTTATCAAATTTCTACTAAAAATTACTCTATATCATACAATTTTGATAAATATTTATATAAGAGACAGAGGGCAACAACAAATGTAAAATCCTGAGAAAGGTATACATGATAGGAAATAAAATTCTATTCTATTCTATCCATACAATTTTGATAGAGTTATATTTGAAATCAAGGCAATTTGTATATTCAAATGTCTAAGTATTAACTTCGCAATACTTCTGATTTTTACTATATATTTTGAAAAAGAGTCTAAAAGTGTCTTTAAAAAGAAGTGAGCAATAGTGAAAATAGAAATTTGTTAGTAGATCTAGAATAAGCATTCAAAAATTCTACACTTCCAAGTTTCAAGTTAAAAATTTTGAGATTTAGAAATTGAGTGTCAAATTTGAGCTCAAGGAGTCAAGAAATTCTGCAGTTGATCTTCAAATTAAAGGACTCAAAACTATCGAGTGGCAATAACAGTTATTAGTAAAGTTGTTTTTGATCAAGCCAAGAATTCACGGTCAGGGAATAAATTCATTGGAATTTTCCGCTTATTTCTCTGTTTCCATGCTTCGTGATAACCCTCATACTCACCATTTCACCGTTGTAATCGAACAGTCGAGGATAAAGCTCATGCAATTCCGTAATAGAAGGACTATCCTTTACAATCCATTCACGCCTGTTCTTATAAGTTCGCTTTAGCATCGCCGATATTTGTTCTTTTTTGTCAACTCTTGGCAGAGTGTACTGCATTAAATGAATCTAAAAAAGTGAATCAAAATATATATTATAAAAGCTTACGTCGTAACAACTAATATAAGTAATATTCATACGTTTTTTTTCAATTCTTCCTCCGTAAGTAATTCAACTTCCAATTCATTATCTACATCATGAGTAGAATTAGTAATTTTATCATTTCGGACATTTTTCCTTTTGTATTTTTTCTTAGAAGGGGGCAATGATTTTCTAGCATTCCACAGACGTGCTTCTATGAAACGCCTTTTTGTTCTTAGGTCATAGTAATGTTCCTGTGAAATTCAATAGGGTTTTCCAGGTTTATAAAAATTCTCTGACAATGTCAGGTTTTCTAGGTACGATAGACACCCTGGTGAATTAAATATCTATTAATGACTCACACATCCATAGCTTCCATATTCACTTCGTAGAGATGGAAATTCGGCTACTATACTTTTGGCTAAATTCCATTTGGCCTCATCTGGAGGATAGCTGGAAATGGGAAAACAAATATCAAAAAATTATTCAATCATGTTGCAATGTGAGAGTACAAAGTATTAGGTACGTACTACGTTTCGTGATATTCAATAAGATTGGTTACTATGACGCGTACTAAACGCTTTCTATCTTTTTCGCCGAATTTGCCATTTTGAATTGCACTAATAACTTCACATCCATCTCGATGATTCAAAAGAGCATCTCTCACAGACCCGTGTACCTAGAAAAGTATATCAATGCTTATAATAAATTTTCAAATAAATATTTGTAGTCTACAAATCGATCCCCTCAATACTTACTGAAAAACCTGTATCAATTAATTTCGAAGTTGATGCCTCATTGACGACCTGTCTTCGATTATCATGAATTGATTTTTCATTACGATTGCCTTGAAGAATTAATGGAGGCTCCTTTGTATCAGGATTAGATGGAAGAATTCTTTCCTCGACCACATACTCCTATGAGAATATAAAAAAATCAATAGTTTGAAATTATCATAAAAGAGAAATGAAAAAAGCTGTTAGAGTATTCATCTCTTCAGAATTACGGGTATTTCAATTCAACTTACTCCAATTACTGACTTTTCTTGGATTATATTCAAGAGCTTCTTCTGTGGACCTATTCTCAAAATTTCCATTTGTATTAGGTCATCTTTTGTAAGCTGCAGAAAAATTTCACCATCCACATCATTTTCTAAAAAATAAAAATGCTCTGAATGAGTTCAGCATTATTAATATCTTCGGAGACTCTAAACTATGATATGGCGCAAACTGATGTACAAATTGTCTGAAGTTGGCTCTTTCCAGGTACAAAAACTAGGATAATCTGCAAGCTGATTACTTGCACGAAAGTCGATATCGTCTTTTGCTTCGCATTGAATGCAATAAGCATTCACGTCCACATTAAAGCATATGGTATCGCAAATTGTAGACCTCAAATATACTGCAGTCTGGTGGACAACGATAATTTCAGATATTTTTCCAAATATCGGAAGGTTGACATCTCTTTTACCTTTTGCGTCAAGACAGACATACAGACCAACTGCATACTGAATTCCGTTTACTCGAGCTGACTTTGTTTTGAAAACTAAGTCAGTGTCTAAGAAATCAAGGTCTTTCAGTTTTGCACAACTTAATGTGTCTTCCACTTTCAAAGTATTCCCTCCTTGAATGATAACAGAATGGGATTTCGCATCACCAGCTCCCCACATCGCACACTGTGTGCATTGGCAGACTTTGATGAGAGTTTTAGGACAGTTTTTGAAGTTGTTTACAACTTGAGCTCTTTTTTTCAATTCTCCATGTTTCCTTTCGTATCCCATACACCATGTAAGTCTTAGTGGACCTGACCACAAAATGCATTCTAGATAATGGGTCATGTGATGGAATTTATTGATATAGTTGACATCAGGGAAAAGCACCTTAAAGTATTCGAGAAAATCTTTGATTGATTCGGAGAGCAACGGCATCAGACTTCTTGTTAATTTTGGTGCAAAAATAATTTCCACCACGTTAAGAAGCTGCAGAAGCAAGCGCATGTGCCTGTTCCCACTATGTACCTTATCAGAAACAAGAAATGGAAAGATCCGCAAGAAACACCACATCTGCATTGCTTTTTGGCCAAGTGTATGTTCAGCTAAATTGCGAATATTTGCACTTATTAAGTTAGCGGATGGCTTGTTTTTTCGCTCCAGGATTCCATAATCAAATGCTGATATTCGACCATTGAGGAATGGTATATTGTACAGAAGATCTACGAATACATGACTGTTAATAATTAACTTTAACGTCATTGGTCCTACTCCTAAAAGAACGTCATGGGCAATGTCAAATATTTTATTGTCATAAATTCTAAAGAATCTCGAATCATGAAGAGCAGAGTCGCTGCGAACACCAGTTTCAGTTTCAACAGTGCGAATATTAGCACCTGCATTTCCTATTCTAGTGAGATGATTTGCGTATACTTCTGCAGTTCGTTCTTCTTTAGGCAGCACATCTGAATTGAGTAATTCCGCTCTCGTTATAAGACACATCCTACAAAATCTATTTGCATATGGACCCAAAAGTCCATAAACTTCATGTACCGCTAAGCCGTCTCCACAGAACGCCGTCAGTGTCGCCCGTAGCACGAATTCTTTACCATCAAGATTGATCAGGACACCTTCGTCAGACTCCAGTTTTTCTAAATCATGGAAGAAAGGTTTTAGAATCTTCTTGAAACCATACTTCTTCACGTCCTCTGAGTAGCATATACACAAAACATGCATGCTTCCATTTTGCGAATTAAGATGAGGTGGCAGATTTTGAATTAGATAATAGAAGATTCCGAGCTTATGAATAACAGTTTTTGAACCATTTGAATTGACAATTTCTAATTCGTCATAGTAAAGCTCAATTCGTATAACATATCTGAATCTTCTAAGAAATGGATGTTTTTTATAATATTTGCCATCCATAAATCCACCTAAAATATCTCCTTCAGATTCTTTTTCTGAAAAAATGGCTTCTCTTATCTCCTTATTAGAAAGAACTAAGAGCAAAACATCAACAACTGGTACGTATTGAAATGTTTCGTAAACTTCATTTGGCAAAAAACTACGCGTCTCCTTATCAAGATTTTGATCTCTTCTCTTACCAAGTGGCATTTCTCTTGACTCTACAAAACCATAGAGCTCTTTCAGAGAATCTATTCGATTGTCTACGGTTTTTAAATTACTGTAAGGACTGTCGAACTCAAACGTTTCTAACAATTCTTTAACGTCATCATCTTCAATCATGCCTCGACGTTCGAAAAATTGTGTGACACGATATTTATATGAATTTACGACGTCAAACATTAGTTCTTCAGATTCGTCTATCATTTCTGACAGCATACTACCTGTCATGGCACTATTGGCTTGCAACCTACCAATCATCCGAACTACTGAGGAACGTAAATTGAAAACTCTAGGATCAGGATCACCGTGCTCAGCGACCTCGGCGTTTTCTTCAATGTCAACAATATTTTCGTTTCTGGGTCCTTCATCAGCTTCCTCTCTATTTTCATTTACATTATCTACATATTCTTCATGTTCAATATGTCTTTCATTACCTAATACTTCATTATCTCTATTTTCCTCCTGTTCTCCATCTCCTGCATGATGGGTTTTTTGATAATGTCTTCGAAGTGAATTAAATAAATTAAATTGTCTAACACAACCTTCATGTGGGCATTCCAAACTCCCATGCCTTGAAGAGATACTAAGGCCGTGGAAATATTTTACATGGTTTACAATTCCATCTAGACCACCTTCAATGCGATTGCTACACTCGTTACATTTCAAACGTTCCATATTATTAATCGATAACTTCCTTTGAATCAGTTAGGTTTTCTGAAATTCTATGTTCAATTACATATTAGGATGAGTAAAAAATGAACACTTCTAGAATTCGAAATCGTTACAACGCGCAAAAGTAGAGTATTGCGACCATCGCGTAATTTCTATGAAGTGTGACTATTAAGGGTTGAAAACTCTGGGCATGCTAAAATAGTATAAAATCACGAACAAACAAAATAATTCTATCAAGTACCAAATCACAAATTTTGAAAAATTACTGTAATTCTAATTTCGATTCCTGGGACCTGTAGATCCCTTTATGCTTAAAAAGCCCATACTTGTTTAGAGAAGTGTTCAACCCACAAGTTATAAAGATAATTCGACTATCTACCAAAATAAAATATTTCAAAATTCGCTACATTTCCGATTTCTGATAGGGTTTGGAGATTTCTCTTCTAGTGCATTTTACCCAATGGAAAGTTTTCAAATACCCCGAAAAGTTATTTTCTTATTTCCAAACATGATCAAAAAATTTTCCGAAAACAGAAGTGAATTAAAATAGGAATTAGAAAATGATTGATTGAAAGCCGCAAAAAATTGAGAAGTCTTTTCCGGCACCTTTTTTTCGAGCGCAGATAGCCAAGGTGTATGCCGATCGATTACAAATTAATTAAAATTTGTCAAGATTCCAATACGCTTCTTTTC
>WSXT02044230.1:0-13212 GCA_011762715.2 Neuroterus valhalla | reverse complement strand
TAATACCCTGTATTATCCTGTTCCTTAGAGGGCTACATAGCCCTAGGAACTTTTCTTAAATAAATACAAATACAAATTCTGTACAGATCAAATTACCAGCAATTACTAAAACGATAATTAGGTATTTATACTATATCGTGTTCTCACAGATGATTTGTTACAAATGAGCTGTTGATTCTGAATTTCGAATTAGATAAGTTCCGGAATCCAAGGCCACGTAGTAGTTTGTGGACGAGACCAACACTTGTCAATCTGCAAAATGCTGAACCTGACGGACTCGCTATCGCCGATGAACCGGTCGATACGAGATGGATCGGCTTTCGGCAAAAAAATTTCTTGTCATCTCAAGATCGCGACCAGTCAAGAAAGACCCCTTGCAATTCCTTGAACAATTCTTCCTTGGAATAAGGAAAAAGACTCAAAAATTTGCAAACTACTTAGAACATTTCACGCATATTTCACACACGCGAGACAGTGTTGACTGAACTTATCGTTTTCGAGTTCGGAAATCTTTTCTAAAAATCCAATTTTTAACTGTTTAATTCAATTCTGAACCCCTTTATATGCACGAGTAAAAGTTTTCAAAATATTGAAGCCTGGAATCAGGAATATGGAAGTCAGTGTATGTATATATCGTACGTAGCAATATATCAAATTAAAATATAGAGGGTAAGAAAGCTGGTCCATTTTTTTCCTTCTCAAAAATTAGTTTATAACATCTTTAGAGGAAGACAAAATTTATTTATAACTTTTGAAATGAGTTTTGGGCATCAGTTTAAAAAAAGTAATGTGTTTTTAAAGATATTCTTTCGGTATCGGATAAGAATCTCATGTGTAGTAGTTTTATTATTTCTCCTTACGGAGGAATCTAGTAAATTTGAAATTGAATGCAGAAATAGTGTCAATAGGGTGGTCCAACAAAATTTTTTTCGAATTTTCATGCCAAACGTCGAGCAATTTGTTCGAATCCACAAAAAGATAAACGCCTTTTTTTTGTTTTGAAAAAAAAAATTTTTTTAGAGGTGACGCAAGCCTCATGAAGTTCAACACGTATTCCCCAAAAGAAAAAGAGACGTTTTTGTCAATCTTATTCAGAATTCTCATTATTAGGTGAATCGAGTTGGGAATTCATAGTTTCTCTTCACAATTAGTCACAGAATGCATATAGAATATTACTTTTCGAATATCATCCCCAAAAGTGTGTTTTATAGGTCCTCAAAAAACCCCCATAAATGAAAAAATGTGTTTTTCGAGTTTTTGGCGGTAATTATGATTTTTTTGCGTTTTTTTTAACGCAGACTGTTTCAAATACATGAAATACTACTTTATACTGATAATTATATGTTTATCTGATTTGTTTACACAATTCAAAATTGTTTTTAGCAACTTTCTCTTAGAAAAGGGTTAGAAAGTCAAGGTTTTCTCTGAATTTTTTAATTTATTTTCAACGTTTCGATTACAAATGAGGTAATAATCAACTAGAGTTAACAAAAATAATTGCTCAAACAATTTGTTAATAAATATAACAATATTCTACTAGAATAACGCCTCAAAGTTGCGGTTTTTTCTGAAATTTTCAACTTTTTGTCCGCTTTTCACCTGAAGTAAGTAATTATTTGCTTCAATTCAACAAAAATGATTGTTCAAACAAATTTTTAATGTTTATAGCTATCTTCTTCTAGATTGATACTACATAGTTGCGGTTTTTTCTTGATTTTTTTTACATTCTATCACTTGTCAATTAGATTAGAGCAATAATTATTTCATGTAAAAAAAAATTGTTTAAACAATTTATTCTTATTGCTAATAATATTTCCTTGGCTCAATGATAGAAACTTGCGCCTTTTCTGAAATTTTTAACTTTTTGTCCACTTTTCACGTAGTAAGGTAATAATTAATGCGAGTTGATAAACATGCTTTTTTAAACAATTTATTATTGTTTATAAATATTTTCTCTTAGATAACTGCTAGAAAGTTGTGGTTTTTTCTGAAATGTTTAACTTTGCACTAAATGGAATTTGAATGAAATTCAATCAGATTGAATTATATTAAATTCATTTAATAGTTGGTTAAATAATTTTTCTTAAATTTAAAACAAAAAGAATTTTCGGAAATATCAACCACTATATTTTTGAGTAAAAATTTATATTTTCAGGTCGAAAATTCAACTCTTTGGTTGAAAGTTGAACTACTTGCTCAAAAATTAAATTTTTGCGTTGAAGATCCATAATTTTAGTAGAAAATTCGAAATTCAAATTTCATTAAATGAATCCAGCTGTTTTGTTTTAATTATTTTTTTTGAACGTTGGGAAAAGAACAAAAATAATTTACCTAAAACAATATAATACTATTTAAAATATGATTCTCTCTCTAATTTTTATTTATTATTTGTTGACAACTAAATAGGTAAAGCAATGTTGAACATTTTTTTTAAAAACGCAACTTTTCATCTCTTATCTAAGAGAAGACAACCATAAACAAGAATAATTTGCTGAAACAGTTATTTTTGTTGAATTAAATTAAATATTTACTCCCTTCATTGAGAAGTGGGCAAAAAATTTAAAATTTCAGGAATAACGGCAAGTTTCTATCATTAGGCAAAGAAAATATTATTAACAATAATAATAAGTTGCTTAAACAATCATGTTCTAGCATGAATTAATTATTACCTACCTTAATCTAATTGAAAAATGATAAAAAGTTAAAAATTTCAGGAAAAACTGCAACTATGTAGTATTAATCTAAAAGAAAATAGCTATAAACTTTTACAATTTGTTTAAACAATTATTTTTTCTGAATTAAATTAAAAGTTACTTACTTCAAGTGAAAAGTGGAAAAAATTTGAAAATTTAAAGAAAAACGCAACTGTGTATCATTATTCTAAGAGAATATTGTAATAATATTAAGAAATTGATTAAAAAATTATTTTTATTAATTCTAATTGATTATTACCTCGCTTTGATTGAAACGTCGAAAATGAGTTGAAAAATTCAGAACAAATCTTGACTTTCTAACCCTTTTCTAACAATAATTAATTGTTTAAACAGTTTGAATGAACATCTAATCATCAGTATAAAGTAGTATTACATGTATTTGAAACAATTTGCGTTTGAAAAACCGCAAAAAATCATAATTAGCGCAAAAAACTCGAAAAACACATTTTTTCACTAATGGGGGTTTTGGGGACCCTATAAAACAGACTTATGGGGGTTGATATTTGAAAAGTAATATTTTATTCGCATTCCGTGACTAATTGTGAATTTCGAACTCGATTTAACTAATATTGAGAATTCTGAATAAAATTTACAAAAACGTATTTTTTTCTTATGGGAAATACGTGTTAAACTTCATAGGGCTTGTGCCACCTCTAAATGTTTCTTTTCTCGAAACAAAAAAAATGCGTTTTTTATGTGGATTCGAACAAATTTCTGGGCGTTTTGCATAAAAATTCGGGAAAAAATTTTCTTATGCATTTTCGGACCACTCTAAGTGTCAAGCTTACACTATGAATATTTCATACGGCTAAAAATGTATCCGTTTTCCCCTTAAGTGACTCAATTATGTTATCTTATCCACTCAAACTCTTTTGAATCTCATCAGATGGAAAAATCTCCCAAGAACAATAGAAAGGATATGAAGTTAGATCTGAAAGCCTGTCACTCGTGCCACCATTAAGCTCAAAGTAGGCCAACAACCTCTCATAGATCCTTCTATTCTCTACGATAAAAATCATAATACCCCTAGCTCATTAACAAATCGCATAAAGGCTCATTGCTGGTACGAGATTTAAGAGTCGGCACGCGACAAACATCCAGGCTATTTTCCCTCGTCATTCAAGGTCGTAATAGATCTATAATGACGTAGGTATATTACAGAGAGTTAGGATTCGTTGCACGTGTCACGAGATTTTGTTGAGTTCACTTCTTGCCCTGATCTTCGACGGACAACGATTTCTAAGGCGATGTTTCGAGGGTTTGGTAACACGTTAATGAGTTGAAACAAAAGAATCTCCTTCAAGTCCAGCCCACAAAGTTCCCTGTGGAGTTAGGACTCTCCAGGGGGTGGGTGGCGCCACGAGCTGTCATCACGTGGCAAATTCCTTCCAGGCTTACCTATGATGTTCAGGTAGATTTTTAGACTTGAAAACCCGGGTCTATTTCACCCATAAACATAACTATATGGGGAACTACCCTTTTCTGCCCACTCGAAATACCAACCCTGATTTTACAGGAAGATAGTACTAATGCTTATCCCTTTAATGTTTTATGCCTATAGTCTTTGCATCGCGGGGAAAACTCATTTTCACGTTTTTCCAGGGAGATCATTATCTGACAATGAGTTTGAAGGTGAATGACAGGAGCGTTTGCAAAATTCTTGAGGTAGACAAGAAGAGCTGTAAAGGGAGCTGTAAATTAAAGATCAGTAGTGGCTGTATAGATATGAGGTGCTAAATTGGTAAATTATGGGGATCTAATGGCAAGTTGTATTTTATTTTGAAGACTGACATCTAGAAGTTTAGATGCTAGGTTGCAAAGGGTATTATTTAGATAGGATCGTTGCTAAGTGGATGTAGCGGCGTTCAGAATGAAACATTGCTGATATGATTGTATCTGTCTAGCGCTTTGGGAGTTAAGGCGATTTCGTAATCCAGGATCTTCCCAATTTAGGCGATTTTAAAATTGGCTTAGGTTGGTCGTCAAACAATTCGACGGAAAGATGTAGTATTTCGAGTGGTACCTAACTTCGAATTTCGATGAACCGATTATAGAAAATTGTTTGCTGTTACAAATGACTGTAAGGAAATAGGAAACGATAAGTTGACAACAATTTTCAATTTGACACCCATAAAGTTGAATACTTATCTTGAAGCCTGGTCAAATAGTTCATAATTTTGAATTTGAAGTATTTACGGTTATTCAGTTTCAGTTGTCAAAGTTTTACATCAAAAGATATAAAATTTGTATACTCTAGTTCTTATCTTTACTTTATCCATTATTCTGTACGAAATGGGGTACATAAGATACCGAAAATCATATTTTTCAGGTAATGTCATAATTGAATATGAATTCAAAACTTTGAACTGCTAAATTTCAGAAATTAAAAAATTCCAGATTAGAACAAAAATTTTGATAAACATTAGTTTTGAAATTAAGTGTCGAAAAATTTTGGAAAAAACTCTGAGATCATCCGTTGAGAGTTGGGATACGCCAGGCCCACTCAGTCTTAGAAAAATAGTTCAAAAGTTTTCATGATATTATACCCTAATCACATGTCATGAAATATCTAATTTCTCATACAGCTCTAAAAACTAATTATATTACATAATTACGACTCAATTTAGCAGCAATTGAAAAGCTGTTTTGGAAATAGCATCAACTGATTCTTTTGATGATTTTCAAGATGAATACCACAATATAATGTATATCTTCACATTCTTTGCCACGCTCTAAATATAAAAATACTAACAATTCAAGAATTTTATATATGAATTTTATTTTATTTATTATTTTATTCATTTTTATTCATTTCATATTTGGAAATTATTCTGATACTTTAAAATAACATACAGACGGGGAAATTCCCGTAACCTCGCTTTCAGGGCAGTTGAATTTTACGCTTTTCTTGTAAAATTCAACAATCAAATATCTCCTACAAATCTGAAGATGGCTTTTTGCATAAAACAATAATACTATGATTTTGCAATGTTTCGAATTAAACAGTTTCAGGTTATATATTCGAAACTCCCATTCTACATTTTTTTTCAGTTGAATAATTTAAATGTGGAAGGGTTTTGAATTGAGTATGTTCTAAACGAAAGAGTTGAAAAATAAATTATTTCGAATTATATCAATCTCTGGTTTCAATATCGAACCTTTTTAAAGAGATTATAATTTCAAAATGATAGGAATTTAAATAATGTAATTTCTGATTCAAAGCACATTTCACATTTTTAATTGTAATGTAATGTAATGTAATTTATTCTCTTCCCCTGTATGAGGTTATACAATCTCGAAAGTTTTTTTTTTTCAAATGTTATAATTCGGAGGTTATTTCAGGAATGTTCATATTTGACAGATTCTGATTAAAACTTATTCAACTTCAAATTGAAAGACTTTGAATGCTTGATTAATGTGTATTTTTAAACTTGGAGCTGAAAATTCTGATATATTTGAAAACCTCTCCATTCGGGATTCCCAATCTAAAATTATTCAGTTGTGGACGATTTTTATTCGAGAATCCATTTTCCCAATTTGAAATTGTTGTCTTTTATGAAATTTTGATCGGCAATCATTGAATAATGAAAGATAATAATCTAAAATTATTAAATACTCTATAATTGGATGATAAACTTAAAGTGTTTTGATTTGTACAATTTTTTAGTATAATTTCTTTCAATTTCAATTTGGGGTTAGATTCTCAAATTTTGAACGCTCTGAGCTGAAAAATGTTTCTTTCCAAACACTTCGTAAATTCAAAATAATTTGATACTACTGCATTTGGAAAAGTCTCATATTTCAGTATTATATGATCTGCGATTATTTGAGTCTGAACGCTTTGAATCAGAAATTACGTAATTTCAATTCCTATCATTTTGAAATTATACTCTCTTTGAACATGTTCAAATTTGGAATCAGAGATTGATGCAATTCGAAATCATTCATTTTTCAACTCATTCGTTTGAAACATATTCAATTTAAAACCCTCCCGGATTGAAATTATTCAACTGAAAAAAATTGTAGTATGGAATTTTCGAATATTTAATGTGGAACTATTTAATACGAAACATTGCAAAATCATAAGCATATTGTTATTGTTTTATGCAAAAAGCCAACTTCAGATTTGTGGAAGATATTTGTGGCAGATTTGTCTCTGGGAGTTTTGTCCACCGTACGAATCCAGCCGCAGGAAGTTCTTTTTGGGCATTGCTGATGAATGATGTCTGTCTATCAATTTATTTTGTTTTATGGCGCCATGAAGCGTTTAAGAGTGAAATTACAAAATTCTGGTGAATTGGATTACAATACATATTGTGACTTTAAAGAAATCATGCAAAAGTTCGTGATAATATCGTTTACAATATGGTTAAAATTTACCACGTCAGACACTTGTATTTTTATGTCCACTGATGTATGTGTTAATATTATACTCTTGTGGTAAAATTGCTACATATATTATAATATGGCACTGCAATCGCTGCAATTTCACATTGAACTTGGAGAATTAACACATTAATCACGGTGAAACATTTGCAAAACGACTTGTAATTTTCAACTACTTTTTTTTCTGTGTACTCAATACGAAATAAGAGTATAGGCCCCGCATATCCAACAGAGATGTTATTCTAGTATTAATTGATTTAAATGAGAAACCATTCAATTTTGAGCTTAGGACTTGGTTCCAGCGCCCTAAAATTTCTAATTTGAAGTAAACAAAATTGGATGCAATGAAAAATTGATACCAAAATAATAAATTCCATATAAACACCAGGCTGGAGTATTTTTTTCGTAAGGAAGGTCATGTACTAAAAGAATGTAATAAAGCATTACGCTTTATTCGCTCGGAGATTCGCTTCCATCCATTTGGTCCTGGTCAGAGAGTTAAACGTCCCTCCAAGTGGAGGCTGACGCTGACCACTCTCAGAATGGTTTGAACCGATGCGAAGTACATAAGTCTGCACAGTCTGTACAGTCTACCTTGAAATCTACGAAAATTGCGTTTCCAGAGTGTTTCGACCGCGGTACCAACGTACAGTGCGTAAGAGTTGGTAAGAGTTGTTGTATCGCGCATGCGCCATTTAGCAATCTGGTTAAGACATCTACCAGACCAGGAGTTTGGTATGAATCGACCTTCCACATCGTACGGAGCACCTTGAAGGTATTGGACAATAGTTTTTCGTAAGGCTGGTATGCGCCAGACCACACACGCCGGCGCCATACCCACACCGAAGGGAACGGGTGAACATACGAGGCTATCGTGTAAACGTATTTCAAACACCAGCCTATGTGGAAACGATAAATAAACTATAACTAACCGCCCTCAGTCTAGTGACAGGTGAATGGTGAATCCTCTTGTTAGCCCCAGAACTCCGCTCCACAGAAGCAGCGGGCAAATCCGTTTACGTTTACGAGAAAACCTTACTGATCGTCTGTCTATACTCTATACGCCTATATGTACCTATACTATTTCTAACAATAACTGCATTCATTTTAAGCAGTTCCAAATTGGAACCGTTCTTTTCTCCTTTAGAATGTCAGGCAGAATGTTAGAAAAGCAATTTGTGATACAAGTGCACAAAATAGGGAATTTATTTTAGAAGAGCTGGAGGCAAATTATCCAATCAAATCAGTAGCAATAATTGCTTATGCGCATGTGTATGCTGCGTTTTTTTCAACAACCATCAGAGAAAATTATTTAGCAATTCTTTACATTTTGTTACAAGAAATTTGGCCTATGTCATCCATCGGTTTCCATAGAAGTTACAGGAGTTGTAGAGCCGAATGGGGAATATTTTTTGGCCAAAGGATTCCTAAAAAATTTAACACTTCTGAGAGAGATACCATTTTGAAATTTGAGGTCACCTTTTTTCGAAATGAAATGCTGCCGAAAATTCTTCATGCATTCTTATGAAACGTTTGTATGCATATTTGAAAACGGAATTCTGCGTTCTCTATGAAAAGAAGAGAATAATAAATGATTTAAAATTAAATTATGCACACTTGTCTGATCCGCAAATTATAAATATCCAAAAAGCAGCAGTATAGTAGGATGCTTTTGATGCCGCACAGTGCGACAAAACTGAATTTTTTAAAACAAATCAGTCTAGAGGTCATAATTTTTATCCGATTTATTATTATTTCAATTGTTATGAGCAAATTTAGTATAAATTATTGCACGAATCTGCGATTTATTTATAGATATTGTCGAAAATTGGTTTGAAAAATTATGCTGAGTTATTTTCTGGTGTAAATTTGGGGAAAAAACCACATCTTTTCATGTAAGACATCAGGACTTTGTTTTACAATATGTATATAAGTTGTATAAAAACGGAAGCAAATTGGCGGAAATATTTCAAATTGAAAGTAGAAGGCCTCGAATGTCAAAATGGCGTAATTCCCAGAAATTATTAAAAATTTCAAGAATCCTTCAGCCGGAAGATATTTCCTATTCAGCAGTACTCATCCTATAACTTTTATCAAAATCGCTGTTATAGGCCACAGTTCTGATATGTATTGAAAACCATTTTTTCGTGCTAGAAGGCAACGATTCTCCTGATTGGATTCCGAATTTCAAAATAGAAATTGTTTATATTTTTTTCGTAGATTTGATTTCAACAGGTGAGCCCTACTCAGCGTACGGGCCCTCCAAATTTCTCATGTAAAACATTACATGGAATAAAATCACTTTTTGGACCCTTTGGAATAACTTTTTAGGTTTTGGGAAAATCTCCCAGGAACATTTACGGAAACGCAGGGAACACCCTAGAGGAAGATTTTGAGTCAAAATCATATAGGCTTACACCCCTAACAGACCCCCTCGGTGCCCCGGAAAGTACCCTTAAGTCCAAAAATGGCAATTCCGCACAAATTGTGGACTTTATTATTTTTTTTTTCCTGAAAATTATTATATTTATTATTTATTTTAATAATTGAACAAATTTATTTACTTATACAATATTTTACCAAAGAATTCAGAAAATTCTATCTCTTTCCTGCTATAAATATTACAGCTAGTGATTGTTGAAAATAATAAAATTTTGGTAACATTCATAAATGGATTACACAATGAGGTATAGATTATTTTCAGTGATTCATCGTGTTTTCCTTTTTTCCTATAAATTTTGATCCCACACAATCTTTTTTTTTTGTATTGTATATCTTTATGTACAAATGTAAAAATCGAGGAATTTCCACTCCCTAATACAATAAATATTGATTTGTGGTAATAACCGCTCATTTTCGGAGTCGATAGTTTCATTATTTATAATTCTAAATTGCTTAAACAATTAATGAAAATAAGAAATTTAATTTATCTTTTCAACAATTCACAGTTGTATTATTTTAAGCAAGAAGAAAATCCGAAATTTCATGGAAAAATATCGTTTGAACGAATGTAATTTATTTGAAAAATCATATAATTTGTTAAATAATAAGGCTAAGGTATCAGGAACGTATAAAATACATTGAGAGGCAACCTGAAATAGATTATGATTCTGTTGAAAACAAATTTTTTCGAGAAGAAACATTTATTCAAACGAGTCGAATTGATTTAAATAATTTTGAAAAACTCTAAAATAATCATGACCATTCTGCTTGATTGCCAATAATATTTTCTATTAAGTAAAACTGACTCAAATACTACAAGGCGTAGATTTCTTGCAGATTTGAGATTTTTTGACTGAGCAGTTCTATCTAGGGCACCGCGGTGCCTTCTATCTAATTCTTTGTGAGAGAAAAAAAATGCAATTTATTTTCACGAATTTGGGAACGCATTTGGGGGTTTGTCGTCTTTTATAAAAAAATTTGATTAATCTTCTGCACCTATACCTATTACAAATCAATTTTTCGAAACGTTCAATTTTCTTACAAATTTCAATTTCTCAAATCTGCAGCATCATTATGTTGCTCAAGATGAAAAATCTTAATGAGCACACTGATAATGATAGATACGATAAAATGTTTGATTAATATGAATTCGTTAATTGTATGACTCATGTAGAATAATATGCATTATGATTCTGATAAGCTGTTAGGATTTGTAACTTTGGATTGGTGATAAATTTAGTTAATTCAAAATTAAAACTTTGAGCTTGAATTGCTTCAGATTGGACAGCTTATTTTCCAAGTGACCTCGACATTTCCTTAGACTTTAGGGTATTCAGAGTTGAAAAGTCGTTCGTCTCTCATTTTTCAAAATTCTTTTTGGATTCGGGAAAACTTGCAACCTTCAGGATATCTTATACAGACATCAGGAGAATAAATTTTTGGCGATTTTCGATAGTAATAAAATGAATGATTCATCCTAGATTCTGCGTCGTCTCCATTTATACTATAAAATTTCAGGCTTTTTTCAATAATTTTTTTCTCATTTTCTGCATTTACTTTTGAATATGAAAATTTGTCTTATCAATAACCATGGATAAATCGACATTTCCAAACAAGAGATGAATGCAGGCTTTGCAACGAAGTCTTTTTACTGAGAAATCAGTCGAATACGACTTATATAGTTGAGTGTAGTTCCCCTACAAGTTTCAAGTTCGTTATTAAAACATCATCAATGAAACTTAACAAATTTTCTTTTAACAAAACAAAAGTTTACATAAAAAATCATCAATGAATCTGATATTCATCTCTAAAAATTAAATTTGCATAATAATAAAATCTATTAAATGTGAGGAAAACTATTTTCATCGCGAATATAAATCTTCTTAGGTTTTTCAGTTTAAAAATCGAATTTCGAAGTAGAAACAAAATGTTTCAATAAGTTTATATCATAGATTATTATGAGAAACCTGTTTACTTACCTGAGTATCAAAACTTTTGAGAAATAATCCACAACCGACTCAGAAGTAATAAAAAGGAATGGCCCTAGAGTTTTTAATTGATAAAAACTTATAATCGTATATTTATAAAGAAGTCTAAAGTAATATGGCGAACGGCGCTTGTCCAGGATAACCCTAATTTTAAGCGAATTGTGGCCATTCTCCTAAAAATGAGTTAAGCGTCTCGTTTACCTGAATAGGTAACCAATAGGGTCCAGACACGGTGCTTATCCAAGATTCAGATACTGATCAGGTAGACCCTGTCAGTCGCTGAATGTCATTGTCGGCTCGGTTTGAGTCCTCCAACCAATTGGATTAAACGTATCCATTACTATTGTCAAGTTTAAACGACCATTCTTGGCGGCTGGTCGAGCGCGCCTGAGCGAATATTATTTATATTTCCGAAACGTCTCTTCGTCCTCGAAAGGTTACGAGATCCTGAGTCCAAGTTTCCGCAAACGCAAATCTCTTTTTCCATAGCGTGTGAACCGGAGGACAGAATCGTCACGGAACTCTCTTTTGCCGGTTCGTTGGTGTCCCTTTTTTTCTTTTCACCTAACGACCTATCGATAGCAACGAGAAGTGCTCCTAAAGATGTCCTCCGGAGGTCTTTTCTTTCTGGCTTCTGTTTTCGAGTGGCCCGGCCGGCCGGCCGCGCCGTTCTGTCCAATTTCCGGTTCGGTGGTCCGAACTCCCGGAGAAGCGTTTTAGAAGGAACAGCGAAGAGGAAGCGGCGTGGTCAGTCGATTCACCGATTCAGCTTTGTAATTTTCCCAAAGTCGTTCGTAACCAAAAAAACGAACTCGTCGTGGCATACGGACGATTCTGGGGTAGAAGTAGATCCAACAGTTTCAAGGAGGTCATTAATTAGTTTTATGAAATATTGGTATTTCCTCTTTTTAATGCAATCTATTTTCCATCCATTATGGCTCCTATAACCATATGACTAAGGTGTCGAAGATGCACACTTGGAGAAAAAAACATGAACATAGAAATTAACGGGACGGAGCACAAAGTCCCATCTTAGGCGAGGGGATTGACTTGATACATTGGGAGGGGTGAAGGTATCCCCACTTGCTTGGAGGGCGCCAGAGACGACTCTGGATTGGCTAGTCCGCTAGTAGTCAATGCGTGTGAGCCGCGCGTTATTTGAAATGGAAAATCGAGAATTATCTCTATGTAGAAAACCTCAGATCACTGCAAATAAATGGAGTGACAATTATTATTTTACATAAAAAATAATAAGCTCAGTACAAATGAGTTATTAAGATATATGGATTTTTTTCCCGTCGATTTTATTAATTGAAAGAGATTAGTTACAATACGTATGAGGGTTTAAAATAATGCAAAAATTGAAATAAAATAAATTACTAGAATTGTGAATTGAAAGGAAAATTCGATACATAGAATCTGTTCAATGAAAATCTATTTGAATGCGCAATAATCGTCGTGATGTACGAGACATTTCGTGAGGTAGCCCGTGCGGAAATTCAAATCAGGGTAGTACCAGGTCCTGGAAAAGTTGACTTATTACAATTAAGGCCCGGATACGTAAAACTTATCAGGCCCTTATGGTGTTTCGTCACGCTCGGATTCAAAAGGGCCGTACGTAGAAACCTTATAAGGTCCGTGCCAGGCAGCCTTTTTTATGCCTCCAAAATAATTAAGGTCCT
>WSXT02044219.1:0-13212 GCA_011762715.2 Neuroterus valhalla | reverse complement strand
TGAATCTTAATTGAAATCCCATTGATTTTATTTCAAAAAACCGTTTTTTCGGTGAGAAAGTTAACGCAACCTCAAATTGTCCCAAAATATTGAGTCCATATCCGAAACTATATCGATATCCTTGGTGATAACATAACCTAAAATTGTTCAAAAAATGGTCAATCTTCTTTGAGATCAAGTAAAGTAGAAATATTAATTGTTTTCGAAGAAAACTGACGCAACAGAGCAACAAAATGTTATTTATTAGAACTCTAATCGGAATTTAATGACTTTTATTTCAAAAAACAGTTTTTTTTGTGAGAAAGTTACCATAACTTCGAAATAACTCAAAATAATGCATCTTTAAACGAATCTATATCGATATTCATGGTGATAACAAAACCTTAAATTGTTCGAAAATGATCAATCTCCTTTGAAATCAATTAAGGTATAAATAATCAAAGAATCTTCTTTGAGATCAAGAATGTAATTTCATAAAGTTTGTAATCCATGAGGTGACAAACTAGCAACAAGAATGAATCTCTTCCCATACGATATGCAGCCTATGGTATCCCATAAATATTACACATGGTTCTGCCTCTTGATTTTTAACTCTTTATCTTCAATAAGCTGTGTTCATTCCTCAGCTTCGTTTATCGCGTTCGAGCGTGCTTCTAATACGTCCGTCGGCATTCGCATTTCGCGCGAAATGGGTTCCGTGTATGTGCCACGGTCCATTATAAGGTTCCATAAAGTCCTCGTAAAATCCGACCACCATCTTGCCTCCGACAGCCATTTTGTCGGAGATTTCATACGATTGATGTATTTTAACGATCCAAACCCTCGACCATACGCCATGCAGTAATTTCGAAAAAGAAAGCTCATTTTCCTCCTCGCATAACCGAGAAGACATTATCGCGCTTTTAGCACCCTTTTATGCCACACAAGTTGCGGGAAATGAATTTTTTATTGTTCATTTTCTAATGAGAAAAGCAGGAAACAAATCATAAAAGCAAATGCAGATTCCTACTTATCGACATTCTAATGAGGTTCCAAATAACGCCGACCAAGAGTTTTGAAATCGGTAAATTCGGTAAATGAAAATCTTGGAATAAGCCTACCCTGCTAAAAATTTTGGATTCCAAAATTGATCCACAATAGATCCAAACTCATCCGAAATCGATCCGATTCAAAAATTTTTTCCGAAACCTGTCCGATCTAATCCGAAAACTGTACCAACAGAGTCAAGAATTTGCCTAGCTGATTCCGAAAACTGTCCGGACAATAAAGTTCGGCTCCGTAAAGAGTCTTGTTTCATCCGAAATGAGAACGGAGTTTAGAACCTGGAATTCTTTTTGTCGAAGTGAAAACGGAAAGTGGTCCGATTAAATCCGGAATATGTCTGTTCAAAAACATCGGCTCCGGAAATAGTCCGGCTCTATCCGAAATTGGTGCGGAATTCAGAACTTGAGATTATTTTTGTTAAAGTGAAAATGGGAAGTGGCCTGATTAAGTCCGAAATCTGTTTGGTCAAAAACATTGACTCCGTAAAGAGTCCGATTTCATCCGAAATCGGTCCAGAATTCAGAACCTGAGATTATTTTTGTTAAAGTAAAAAGGGAAAGTGGTCCGATCAAATCCGAAATCTTCCCGGTCAAAAATATCGACTCCGAGAATAGTCTGGCTCTATCTGAAATTAGGCCGGAATTACGAACCTGAAATTATTCTTGCTAAAGTTAAAACGGGAAGTGGTCCGATTAAATCCGGAATGTGTCTGTTTAAAACATCAGCTCCGGAAATAGTCCGGCTCTATCCGAAATTGGTGCGGAATTCAGAACCTGAGATTTTTTTTGTTAAAGTGAAAATGGGAAGTGGCCTGATTAAGTCCGAAATCTGTTTGGTCAAAAACATTGACTCCGTAAAGAGTCCAATTTCATCCGAAATCGGTCCGGAATTCAGAACCTGAGATTATTTTTGTTAAAGTAAAAAGGGAAAGTGGTCCGATCATATCCGAAATCTTCCCGGTCAAAAATATCGACTCCGGGAATAGTCTGGCTCTATCTGAAATCAGTCCTGAATTCAGAACCTGAAATTTAAAAAAAAAGTGAAAATGGAAAGTGGTCCGGTTAAATCCGAAATCTGTTTGGTCAAAAATATTGACTCCGGGAATAGTCCGGCTTCATCCGAAATTAGTATGGAATTCAGAACCTGAAATTTTTCTTATCAAAGTCGAAAAGTGGTCCGATTAAATCCAAAATCTGTCCGTTCGGAAAAATAGACTCCGAAAACAGTTCGGCTCCATCCGAAATGAGTCCGGAATTCAGAACCTGAAATTATTATAGTTAAAGTGAAAACGGGAAGTGGTCTAATGAAATCCGAAATCTGTCCGTTCGGAAACATCGACTCCAAAAATAGTCCGACTTTATCCAAAATTAGTCCGGAATTCAGATACTGAGAATAATTTTGTTAACGGGAAGTGGTCTGATTAAATCCGAAATATGTCTGTTCAAAAACATCTACTCCAGAAATAGTCCGGCTCTATCCGAAATTGGTCCAGAAATCCGAAACATGTCCGGTCAAAAACATCGACTCCGAAATTAGTCCGGCTCTATCCAAAATTAGTCCGGAATTCAGAACGTGAAAATATTTTTGTTAAAGTAAAAAACAAAAAGTGATCCGTATAAATCCGAAGTCTTTCTGTCCAAAAACATCGATTCCAGAAATAGTCTGACCCTATCTGAAATCAGTGTGGAATTCAGGACCTGGAATTATTTTTGTTAAAGTAAAAAACGGAATGTGATCCGAATAAATCCGAAATCGGTACGTTCTAAAATATCGACTCCGAAAAGAGTCCGGCTTCATCCCAAATTAGTCCGGAATGCAGAGCCTGAAATTATGTTTGTTAAATTAAAAACAAAAAGTGATCCGATTTAATCCGAAATTAGTCCGGCTCTATCCAAAATTAGTCCGGAATCCAAAGCCTGAAAATATTTTCGTTAAAGTAAAAAACAGAAAGTGATTCGAATGAACCCGAAGTCTTTCTGTTCAAAAACATCGACTCCAGAAATAGTCTGACCCTATCTGAAATCAGTGTGGAATTCAGAACCTGAAATTATTTATGTTAAAGTAAAAAACGGAATGTGATCCGAAGAAATCCGAAATCGGTATGTTCAAAAATATCAACTCCGAAAAGAGTCCTGCTTTATCCCATATTAGTCTAGAATTCAGAGCCTGAAATTATGTTTCTTAAATTTAAAAAAAAAATGATCCGAGTGAATCCGAAATATGATCATTCAAAAACATCGACTCCAGAAATATTCCGGCTCTATCCGAACTTGTTCTGGAATTCAGAACCTGAGAATATTTTTCTTAGAGTGAAAACGGAAAGTGGCCCGATTAAGTCCGAAATCTGTCCGATCAAAAACATCGACTTCGAAATTAGTCCAGCTCTAACCAAAAATAGTCGGGAAGTCAGAGCCGGAAATTATTTTTGTTAAAGTGAAAACGGAAAGTGGCCCGATTAGGTCCGAAATCTGTCCGTTCAAAAACATCGACTTCAGAAAAGTCTGGCTCTATCTGGAATCAGTCCGGAATCCAGAACCTGAAATTATTTTTTTCAAAGTAAAAAACGGAAAGTGGTCCAATTATAC
Organism: Neuroterus valhalla; assembly: GCA_011762715.2. Classification (NCBI taxonomy): domain Eukaryota; kingdom Metazoa; phylum Arthropoda; class Insecta; order Hymenoptera; family Cynipidae; genus Neuroterus; species Neuroterus valhalla. The sequence continues at coordinate 9,583 of WSXT02044219.1, read as the reverse complement.
CCCAAATCTGTCCGTTTCGAAACATAGACTCCGATAATAGTCCGGTCCTATCCTGAAGACCGTCCAAAAAACGGTCATGACCGGACACAATTCGGATTAATACCATCCGTTATACTGTAGAAAACACGGACTCAAACAGATTCTCCTCGGATTGATTGAATCCGTCACACCAGACAACTTTTGGATTCTACCGGATGAAAACCATATTTAATTTCGTCCTCCTTCCTTCGGACAAGTTGCGGACACTTTCGGATAAAATCCAGAGGACAAGAGCCAATTCACTTTTCGGACAAGTTTCGGACAAATTTCAGATTCCGAAATTTGTCCGAAGTTTTTAGCAGGTTACACATCCGATGCTTTTCCTTGGGGGTTTGTATTCATCAAAAGGTGAAAAGATACACAAAGATTTTTCCTTCAATTGGTGTGCATTTAAGATTTGAGTTCCGAATCTTTCCTCTATTAGCGATCACTTAAAGAGTCAGTCAGCTGTCTCTAAAATATCCCATACTCATTGATGTTCACTTAGTCGAGAGGCTCTGCGATAAATGTGCCAAAAACCACGAGGCCCGTTTCCTTTATTCTCCTCTTTTTTTATTATATGAAGCCAAGGAAGAAATGAGAATCGAAATTCTAAGAGAAGAAATAGAGATAGAAGAAGGGAAGAACTGGTCAGCGTATCTCGTTTACAAATATTTGCACTAAGTCGACTTTGGCCTATTGTCATCTTCTGTCCCTGGTATTATCCTATCTTCGTCAGTTGTGGGATCCCATTGTCCTATCACGAGGATCAGGACTGGACAGTTGTTCGAATCCTGGCCCAGCTTTCGAACAATCTTTTCTATTCTCGTCTTAATGCTCTCCAAAATGGAATTTATTTTCATGCTCGAGTGTATATTTCAGGTGTACAATCGATGGTTGGTACTTGGAAGATTTTGGGAACTTGGAAAGAGAGTTTAAAAGAAAACTGCAAGTAGCTTTGACATAATTTTATAATTGAATTAAAATCAAATTTCTTCTTATCAATTCCAGGTCGATGTGGCGACGATTCGGAAACAGAGAGCGAACCTGGAATTCCGCTGAAAAGGAAGCAAAGAAGAAGCAGAACAACATTCACTGGAGAACAACTAGAGCAACTCGAATCCGCATTTCAGCGAGCTCAGTATCCTGATGTTTATGCTAGGGAAGAACTTGCACAAAGAACTGGCCTCACGGAAGCAAGAATACAAGTAAGTTTAATTTTCAGGACATTCATCTCTGGGGATTTATTTCATCTACAGAAGACTTCCGTTTAGCTGAACCGCTACGCGACGTAAACATTCGTTTGGCTGAACTTGGGAGAAATTCCCACCACTGTCCCCCGCCGCATGGGTGTTTGTAGAGTTGACTTCTAATTGGTTGCTACCGTCAGTTGTTTTCTTCTGGGGGTAGAGGGGGCCGCTCGAATTCAGCTAAACGAGCGTGAAAGCGTTCAGGTGAATGGAAGTTCAGCTAAGCGAGAGTTCAGCTAAACGGAAGTCTTCTGTATATGTCTTTCTTATTTGGAAATAAAGTTGAATAAAATAAAGTGAATTCCTTGCATAAGAAAAGAAGAATCAGCAATCAGATTATTGATTCCGAGGACAAAATTATTTAATTAATTAACTCAACAATTCATTTTCCAGGTTTGGTTCAGCAATCGAAGAGCAAGACTTCGGAAACACGCGGGAAGTATCGCCCATTCAGTAAGCAGCCTTCCTTTAACAACTTGCCAATACACAACAGGTCACGATTTGGGCCAAATTCCACAAGTGCCCCAAATTCCTGGAGGGATTCCCCAGGTGCCAACGTCACTTCACCAGGGCTCAACAACTCTTCACCAGGTGCCAACAAGTCTCCACCAAGTTTCTGGCTCAGTGGCTCAAATGGCCTCCTCCATGGCTCAAGTGCCTACTGCTATGAGTAGCGCTTTGCATAGTCACGTGGCTCTATCAGGACACCTGGGATCTTTGTCTGGACACCCAAGTGGGATGCAACTGGGCCAAGTTCCTGGGATTCAGCCACCTGCTGCTCATGGGGCACCTACGACTCTCTCTCATAATAGCGGTAAGTTGACGGATGGATTTTTAATTATAGAGGTTTTCGAAGATTCCACAAGAGCATGCAAAATTGATACGATGATGATGCAAGGTTGTTGTGCAATATTACATACATCATCCTTGTAGATTCATGTTGTTGGTTTGACAACAATGTTCAACAACGTCTGTATCCTCCTGTGTGCATGTGTAGTAGGGTGGGCCAAAAATGCATTAGAAATTTTTTTTTCGAATTTTTATGCAAAACGCCCGAACGTCTTTGTGAATTTTATTCAAAATTCTCAATATTTGGTGAATCGAGTCGAAATTCACCATTTCTCTTCACAGTTAGTCATAGAATGCGGATAAAATATTACTTTTCAAATATCACCCCCATAAGTCTGTCTTATAGGGTCCCAAAAAAACCCACACAATTGAAAAAATGGGTATTGCAAGTTTTTGGTGCTAATTATAATTTTTTTGCGGTTATTTCAAACGCAGATTGTTTCAAATACATGAAGTACTACTTTTTACTGCTAATCAGATGTATATTTACATTATTTAAACAATTTATTATTGTTTTTAGCAACTTTCTCTTACAAAGGGGTTAGAAAGTCAAGATTTTTTCTGAATTTTTCAACTTTTTTCCAACAATCAGTTAAAGCGGAGTAATAATCAAATAAATTAACAAAAAAAATTGTTTGAACAATTTGTTATTAATTCTAACAATATTCTCTTAGAATAATACTACAAATTCGCGGTTTTTCCTGAAATTTTCTACTTTTTGGACACTTTTAACTTAAAGTAAGTAATTATTTAATTTTATTTTGCAAAAATGAATATTTAAACAAATTGTAAATGTTTATAGCTATGTTCTTCTAGACTAATACTACATAGTTGCGATTTTTCCCTAAAATTTTTAAGTTTTGATCACTTTTCAATTAGATTAGAGTAATAATCAATTCGTGTTATAAAAATAATTGTTTAAACTATTTATTATGATTGTTAATAATATTTTCTTTGCCCAATGATAGAAACTTGCAGTTTTTCCTGAAATTTTTAACTTCTTACCCATTTTTCACTTAAAGTGAGTAAACATTTAATTTAATTTAACAAAAATATTTGTTCAAACAAATTGGTAATCTTTATAGCAAATGTAAACATTTATTTTTATCTTTATAACAAATTGTTAATCTTTATAGCTATCTTCTTCTAGATTAATACTACATAGTTGCGGTTTTTATCCTGAAATTTTGAACTTTTTATTACTTTTCAATTAGATTGAAGTAAAAATGAATTCATGTGAAATTTAAATTGTTTAAACAATTTATCATCATTGTTAATAATATTATCTTCGCTTAATGATAGAAACTTGCGGATTTTTCTGAAATTTTTACCTTTTTGCCCTTTTTTTATTTGAAGTGAGATGATATATAATTTAATTTAACAAAATTATTTGTTTAAATAAATTGTAAATATTTAAAGCTCAATTCTTCTAGATTGACTACATTGTTGCGGTTTTCCCTGAAATTTTCAACTTTTCATCACTGTTCAATTAGATTGAAGTAATAATCAATTGATGTTGAAAATATAATTGTTTAAACAATTTATCATCATTGCTAATAATATTTCCTTTGCTCAATAATAGAAACTTGCGGTTTTTTCTGAAATTTTTAACTTTTTGCCCACTTTTCACTTGAAGTGAGTGATTATTTATTTTAATTTAACAAAACTAATTGTGTAAACAAATTATTATTGTTTATGGCTATCTTCTCTTAGATTAGTGCTAAAAAGTTGCGGTTTTTTCTGAAATGTTTAACTTTGCTTTACCTTTTTAGTTGTAAAGGAATAATAAATAAACATTAGAGAGAATCATGTTTTATATTGAAATTTGAATTTGGAATTTGCTACTGAAATTATGGATCTCCAACGCGAAAATTGAATTTTCAAGGAAGTAGTTCAACTTATTTTAACCAAAGATTTGACTTGTCGATCTAAAAATATAAATTTTTAATCAAAAATATAATGTTTAATATTTCAAAAAAAAATTCAATAAAAAAACAATCTAATTCAACCAATAATTAAATCAATTCAACCTAATTCAATCTAATTGAACTTCATTCAAATCCCATTCAGTGCAAAGTTAAACATTCCAGAAAGCACCACAAATTTTTAGCCCTTATCTAAGAGAAAATGATTGAAAACAATGATAAATTGTTTAAATAAGCATGTTTGTTAACTTGTATTAATTATTACTCACTAAGTGAAAAGTGGACAAGAAGCTTAGGAGTTAGGAAAAACCGCAATTTTTTAGCACTAATCTAAAAGAAAAAAGCCATAAACAATAATAATCTGTTACCATTATTTTTGTTAAATTAAAATAAATATTAACTGACTTCAAGTGAAAAGTGGGCAAAAAGTAAAAGTTCCAGAAAAAAACCGCAAGTTTCTATGATTCAGGAAATAAAATATTATTAACAATGATGATAAATTGTATGAACAATTATATATTAACATGAATTAATTACTACTTCAGTCTAATTGAAAAGTGTTAAAAAGTTGAAAATTTCAGGAAAAGAGCCGCAACTATGTAGTATTTATCTAGAAGAAGATAGATATAAACATTTACAATTTGTTTAAACAATTATTTTTGCTAAAATAAATTATATAATTACTTGATTCAAATGAGAAGTGTACAAAAAGTTGAGAATTCCAGAAAGAACCGCAACTTTGTAGCATTATTCTAAGAGAATATTGTTATAATTAATAACGAATTGTTTAAATAATTATTTTTCGTAACGTTAAAAATGGGTTTAAAAATTCAGAAAAAACCCTGGACTTTCTAACCCTTTTCTAAGAGAAAGTTGCTGAAAACAATAACACATTGTTTAAGCAATCAAAAGAAATTATCAGTATAAATTATCAATATAAAATTATCAATATGAAATTATCAATTATCAGTATAAAAGTAGTATTTCATGTATTTCAAACAATCTGCGGTGAAAAATCCGCAAAAAGAGCATGATTAGCGCCAAAAACTCGAAAACACACATTTTTTCACCTAAAACAGACTTATGGATTTGATAATTGGAAAGTAATATTTTATTCGCATCCTGTGACTGATTGTGAAGAGAAATGGTGAATTTCGAACTCGATTCACCTAATATTGAGAATCCTGAATAAAATTTAGAGAAACGTCTTTTTTTCTTATGGGAAATACGTGTTAAACTCCATGGGCCTATGCCACCTCTAAATATTTTTTTCTTTTTTTTTTAAATGCGTTTTTTTTGTGTATTCAGAAAAATTTCCGGGCGTTTTGCATAAAATTTGAAAAAAATTTTTGGACCACCCTATTGTGTAGTGTTGTAGCAATAATGCTAAACAATGTTGGTCAAGAACAACATTGTTTGTGCATAGCCAAATGCCTGAAGGGAGAACTGATTAAGAATTATAAATTCAATTATCTCTAAGCTGTCTACTTAATTTTATTGTTATTTCTGAATTTGTTGCAGGCAATACCGACTGGTCTAGAGCTCAACTTGGATGGAGTCAATTTAACCATTTCCAAGGTGGCGAGTATCCTTCATCACATGCCACTCACCAACTGGCTTCCCACGCAAGTCATGGTGCTCAAGTTTCCAGTAGTGCAAATACACCTTCCGCGGAATGGTATGATCAAAGCTACGAATACGCGCAGCATGCCCAACTTAATTATCATCGTAGCATCGGTGGAATATTCTAGCATTATGTATGATTATGGAATATAGATTATGGATTATAGAAAAATGAGAATTTATATTATATTGTAAATAACAGATTTATTATAGAGAGTCGAGAATTCATAGGCATTTGTTATTTCATATCCTCCCATCATCCTTATAGAAACAGCTCGATACAGGACGAAAGTTAAGGAATACAAATACAAAATTTTCACTAGGTGTATAAATTTAATTTTGTTCTCAAGAGGTTTGCATATTAATGTCGGTGAATTATCAATCACCAGTGTGTTTATGGCGCCTTTCTACATTAGCAGTGTGAAAGTCATTCCATCGATTAATAAAATACCATTTTTTCTTATTATGAAAAGAAAAGTGGAAAAAATTCTCATTCTGCATTAAAGTTCCAACGAATAATACCTTCAAGAAGTGCATATGCGAGGGAAAGTTAGAGACGGTTCCTGGAATACAAAGGAGATGCAAGATTATTGAGCTTTCGGTAAGTCTCAACTCTTGTTTTGCATTATTTGCCTCTCATTCAATAAAATATTTGTATTTTTATTTTTTTATTTTACATTACACATTTTATTTGATCAAAAGACTTGGGCTGTTTATAAATACGAGGTCTAAACCTCCTCGATAAACCGCATTTTTCATCAATAGTTCTGAATACCAAAATAGTACTTGGTGATAAAACAGCTAATGGTAAGAATGATGTAGGTGGCAATTTACTCAACGGAAACACAAATGATGAAAATTTCTATTCTGGAAATGTTCGGAAAACAAATCCAGCACCTCCATCTTCACCGGCACCTCCAGATTTTTCAGCATCTCTAGAAAATAATGTTCATTCCGGAAAAAGACAACAACAATTCTGGCTGTGGGATTTATTCCAGACATGATCTAGATAATAAGGATCAAAGTACCTTCCTTGTTATGAGGAACAATGGATTCAAGGAACAATCCATATGTCTGTACATTAGGGTGGTCCAAAAATGCATAAGAAAATTTTTTTTTCTTTCATGCAAAACGCCCAGAAAATTGTTCGAATCCACAAAAAAAAATGATTTTTTTTTTGTTTTGAAAAAAATTATATTTAGAGGTGGCGCAATCCCCATAAAGTTTAACACGTATTTTCCATGAAAAAAAAAAACGTTTTTGTAAATTTTATTCAGAATTCTCAATATTATGTGAATTGAGTTCGAAATCCACCATTTCTCTTCACAATTAGTCACAGAATGCGAATAAAATATTACTTTCCAAATATGACCCCCATAAGTCTGTTTTATAGGGTCCCAAAAAACCTCCATAAGTGAAAAAATGGGTTTTTCGAGTTTTTGGCGCTAATTATGATTTTTTTGCGGTTTTTTCAACGAAGATTGTTTCAGATACATGAAATACTACTTCATACTGATAATCAGATGTAGGAATACTCACATTGTATAAACAATTTATTATTTTTTTAGCAATTTTCTCTTAGAAAAGGGTTAGAAAATCAAGGCTTTTTCTGAATTTTTCAACTTATTTCCAACGCTTCAGTTGAAGCGAGGTAATATTCAATTAAAGTTAACAAAAATAATTGTTTAAACAGTTTTTTAATCATTATAACAATATTCCTTCAGAATAATGCTACGAAGTTGCGGTTTTTTCTGAAATTTTCAACTTTTTGGACACTTTTCACTTAAAGTATTAATTCGATTTAGCAAAAATACATGTTTAAACAAATTGTGAATGTTTATAGCTGTTTTCTTGTAGACTAACAGTTGCGATTTTTCCCTGAAATTTTCAACTTTTTATCACTTATAAATTATATTGAAGTCATAATTAATTCATGTTAAAATATAATTGTTCAAACAATTTATCATCATTGTTTACAATATTTCCTTTGCTTAATCATAGAACTTTGAGGTTTTTTCTGAAATTTTTAACTTTTTGCTGACTTTTTACTTGAAGTGAGTTAATATTTAATTCTCTTATTCTCTTAGAATAGTGCTAAAAACATGCGGTTTTTATGAAATGTTTAACTTTGCTTTACCTTTTTAGTTGTGAGCTAATAATAAATAAACATTAGACAGAATAATATTTTAAAAAGTATTGTATTGTTTTAAGTAAATTATTTTTGTTCTTTTCCCAAACTTCACAATGAATAAATTGAAACAAACAAGCTGAATTCATTCCGTGAAATTTGAATTCCGAATTTTCTACTAAAATGATGGATCTTCAAAGCAAAAATTGAATTTTCAAGAAAGTAGTTCAACTTTCAAGCAAAGAATTTAATTTTCGACCTAAAAATATAAATTTCCATTCAGAAATATAATGGTTGATATTTGGAAAAAAAGAATTTTATTTCAAATAAAGAACAATGTTAAACAATAATATATTACTAAGATAAGCATATTTTTTTAACTCGCATTGGTGAGTTTCACTCACTAAGTGAAAAGTGGACAAAAAGCTTAAGAGTTTAGAAAAAACCGCAACTTTTTAGCACTCATTTAAAACAAGAAAGCCGTAAGCAATAATAATTTGTTCAAACAATTATTTTTGGTTAATTGCATTTTCAAGCGAAAAGTGGGTAAAACGTTAAAAATTTAGAAAAATCCGCAAGTTTCTATCATTAAGCAGAGAAAATATTATTAGCAATGATATTAAATTGTTTAAAAAATTATTTTTTAGCATGAAATAATTATTCCTTTGATCTAATTGAAAAGTGATGAAAAGTTAGAAATTTCAGGGAAAAACCGCAACTATGTAGTATTGTAGTATTGTAGACATTTAAAATTTGTTTATACAATTATTTTTGCTAAATCATGTTGAATAATTACTTATCTAAAGTAAAAATTGGACAAAAAGTTGAAAATTTCAGAAAAAAACACAACTTTGTAGCATTATTCTAAGAGAATAATGATATGATTAATAGCAAATTGTTTAAACAATCATTTTTGTTAAATTTAATTGATTATTACTTTGCTTCAACTTGAGCGTTGGGCAAAAAGTTAGAAATTTCAGTAAAAAACCGAAAGTTTCTATCATTATTCAAAGAAAATATTATTAGCAATAATAATAAATTGTTTAAACAATTATTTTTCTAACAATAATTAATTATTACTCTAATCTGATTGAAAAGTGATAAGAAGTTAAAAATTTCAGGAAAAAACCGCAACTATGCAGTATTAATCTAGAAGAAAATAGCTATAAACATTTACAATTTGTTTATACCAATATTTTTGCTAAATTAAATTAAATAATTACTTGCTTCAAGTGAAAAGTGGACAAAAAGTTGAAAATTTCAGGAGAAAAACACACTTTGTAGCATTATTCTAAGAGAATATTGTTACAATTAAGAGCAAATTGTTTAAACAATTATTTTTGTTAAATTTAATTGATTGTTACCTTGCCTTAACTGAAACGTTGAAAATGAGTTGAAAAATTCAGAAAAAAACTTGACTCTCTCACCCTTTTCAAAGAGAAAGTTGCTAAAAAAAATAATAAAATGTTTGAACAATTTAAATAAACATCTAATTATCAGTATTAAGTAGTATTTCATGTATTTGAAACAATCTGCGTCCAAGAAACCGCAAAAACATCATAATTAGCGCCAAAAACTCGAAAAATCCATTTTTTCACTTTCGGGGTTTTTTGGGACCCCATAAAACAGACATATGGGGGTGATATTTGAAAATTAATATTTTTTTCGCATTCTGTGACTAATTGTGAAGAGAAATGGTAAATTTCCAACTCTATTCACCTAATATTGAGAATTCTGAATAAAATTTACAAAAACGTCTTTTTTCTTATGGGAAATACGTGTTAAACTTC
>WSXT02044208.1:0-13212 GCA_011762715.2 Neuroterus valhalla | reverse complement strand
CTTAGTGGGTTAGAGCATCAGACCGGAAATCTGTGGGACCTGGGTTCGAATCCCAGCGGAGCTAGAGAGTCATTTTTTCACAACTTTGAGAAAAAAAAAGAATATTCAAATAATTAACTATTTGAATATTGATAAGACCAAGTGGACAAAAAAATTAACATCATAACATAAATAGACATGCCTGGTCAAAAACTGTCACATCAAACTTAGAAATGATCAATTAAAGTTAACAAAATTTATTGTTTAAACAATTTTTTAATAATTTTAACAATATTCTCTTAGAGTATCGCTAGAAAGTTGCGGTTCTTTCTGAAATTTTCAACTTTTTGTCCACTTTTCACTTGAAGTATGTAATTTATATGATTAATTTAGCAAAAATATTGGTTGAAAAAATTGTAAATGTTTACAGCTATCTTTATCTAGATCGATACTAGGTACATAGTTGCGTTCTCTTCCTAAAATTTTTAACTTTTTATCACTTTTCAGTTTGATTAGAGTAAAAATTACTTCATGTTGAAAAAACAATTGTTCATACAATTTATTATCATTGCTTGTAATATTTTCTTTGCATAATGGTAGAAATTTGCAATTTCTCTAATATTTTTAACTCTTTATTTTTAGGCCGAAAATTCACCTCTTTGGTTGAAAGTTGAACCACTTCCTCAATAATTCAATTTTTGCGTTGAAGATCTATAATTTTAGTAGAAAATTCGAAATTCAAATTTTACTAAATGAATGAAGGTTTTTTGTTTTGATTTGTTTTTTCTAAACATTGAGAAAAGAACAAAAATAATTAACTTAAAACAATACAATACTATTTGAAATATAATTCTCTCTAATGTTTATGTATGATTTGTTCACCAATAAAAAGGTAACGCAAAGTGAACATTTCAGAAAAAACCGCAGGTTTCTATCATTATGCAAAGAAAATATTATTAGCAATGATGATAAATTGTGCAAACAATTATTTCTTCAACATGAAGTGATTTTTTCTATAATCGAATCGAAAAGTGTTAAAAAGTTAAAAATTTTAGGAAGAAAACGCAACTAAGTACCTAGTATTAATCTAGATGAAGATAGCTGTAAACATTTACAATTTTTTTAAAACAATTATTTTTGCTTACTTGAATATATTTATTACATATTCCAAGTGAAAAGTGGACAAAAAGTTGAAAATTTCAGAAAAAAACGGCAACTTTCTAGCGACATTCTAAAATTGACATTTTAAATTGATTATTACCTCGCTTCAACTGAAAAGTTGAAAATAATTTGAAAAGTTCAGAAAAAACTTGGCTTTCTAACCCTTTTCTAAAAGAAAGTTGCTAAAAACAATAATAAATTGTTTAAAGAATTTAAATAAACACCTTATTATCAGTATAAAGTAATATTTCTTCTTTTTTAAACAATCTACGTTAAAAAAGCCTAAAAAAAATCATAATAAGCTCTAAAAGATCGAAAAACCCATTTTTTTCACTTATGGGGTTTCTTTTGGACTTTATAAAACATACGTAGGGGGTCGATATTTGAAAAGTATTATTTTATTCGCGTTCTGTGACTAATTTAGAAGAGAAATAGTGAATTTTGAACTCGATCTACCCAATATTGAGAATTCTGAATAAAATTTACGAATACTTTTTTTTTTCTTATGGGAGATGTCTTACACTTCATGGGGCTTGCGTCATCTCTTAATATCATTTTTTTTAAATGCGTTCATTTTTTTGTGAATGCGAACAAATTTCTGGGCGTTTTGCATCAAAATTCGAGAAAAAAAAAATTCTCATGCATTTTTGGACTACCCTAATGTATACGCATTACACTATGAAGAGAATCGAGCGCAACGCGCGAGACCTCGAAGACGCGCGCCCGAGGCGCGTTCAAACTTGCTTCGTGAGTGTTGCACTTTGCCTGATCCATTCTTAGGATTAGCAATAATCTCTCGTATTTAATGAACTGACATACATGTCGTGATTGTTTATTCGTGATCAGTTTTATTCTGTGTTAATAAACGTGTGACTAAAATCGATTAGCAAGTAATTTAATGTTTTTATTCCAGTATTAAAAGAGTGTTTTTCTAATAAAAATGTCTAACATAAGATTATATAATTTTTTATCACAGGTAACCTTGAAAATCTTTCGATGTTCTTTCCTTGTGAAAAGAGTGCTAAGAAAGCGAATGGGATCAATAAAGTTAATACCCATGTGGGAAGTAACTGTATTTACGCGTTGAAAATACATTTGATAAATGTGAAGGACGATGAAGATGCTACTTCCGCTGATAAAGAAACTATTTTTTTTCAAGTTCAAACCCTACTCAATCTAACTTCCATGTACTTGTATGACTTTTAATTTTATATTCCCAGCCGTGAAAAGTCCAGCTGGATTCAACACTTTGTCGAGGCAAGAAAGGACGTTTCAATTTCTCTAATCCTAATCGGAAGAATAATTTGGAGGGTCGTCTTTCGTCGATATCTGTTGTTAAATCCATCTTCAATTGCTATTTTATTAAAGTTTATGAATTTAATAAATCCCCTAGATCAGAGGTATCCAACCTTTTTTTAGTCGGAGCTAGAGCTGTGGCTCCGAACTAGAATCAAGAGCCACTTTTTAAAAAAGAATAATTATAACGCTATTTTCGATTGTTTTATCGAATATGAACATATTTTTCTTTATTTACCATTCAATGCGATTGTTGACATGCTTTATCTTCTGTCAGTTCTTCTGTGCTAAGAGGCTACCCTGCTAAAAATTTCGGATTCCGAAATTGATCCGAACTAATCCGAAATCTATCCGTTATAAGAATTTTTTCCGAAAACTGTCCATTCTTATCCAAAAACTGTACGAAAAGAATCAGAAATTTGTCTATCTGAGTCCGAAGTCTGTCCGGCCAATAAGGATTGACTCCGGAAAGAGTCCGCTTTCATCCGAAAGGAGTCCGTTTTCATCCGGAAGGAGTCCGGAGTTCAGAACCTGAAATCATTGTTGTTAAAGTGAAAATAGGAAGTGGTCCGATCAAGTCCGAAATCTGTCCGTTCGAAAACATCAACTCTGAAAATAGTACGGCTCCATCTGAAATGAGACCGGATTTCAGAACCTGAAATTATTTTTGTTAAAGTGAAAACAGAAAGTGGTCCAGTTAAAAATGAAATCTGTCCGTCCAAAGACATCCACTCCAGAAATAGTCTGGCTCTATCTGGAATCAATCCGGAATACAGAATCTGAAATCATGCTTGTTAAAGTGGGAAACGGGAAGTGATCCGAATAAATCCGAAATCGGAACATTCAAAAACATCGACTCCGGAAATAGTCCGGTCCTCTCAGATATTAATTCGCGGCTTTGAGTTATAATTCAGTAAAAATAAAGTGGAAACGGAAACTCGTCTGAATAAATCTGAAATCCGTGCAGTCAAAACATTTTCTCCGGTAATAGTCCGAATCTATCCGAAATTAATCGGCAGCTTTGGGTTGTATTTCAGGAAAGTGGTCCGAATAATCCTCCAGGCCGTACAAACCACGGACTTGTCCGGAGACAAACCTGATCAATCATATCCGGAAAACCGTACAAATAACGGAGTCGACCGGACACGACCCGAATTGATCATATCCGGAAGACCGTACAAAAAACGGACGAGAGCGGACACGTACCGGATCAACCGCATCCAGAAGACTGTGAAAAACAGGGACCCGAACGGACACATTCCGGATTGATCGTATTCTTCAGACCGCACGAAACATGGATTCGACTGGACACAATCCGGAATAATTACATTCGAAAGACCGCACAAAACACGGAAATGACTGGACACAATTCGGATTGATCACATTCTTCAGACCGCACTAAACACGGACTCGACTGAACACATACCGGATCAACCGCATCCATAAGGCCATACGAAACACGGATTCGACCAGACACAATCCGGATTATTTACATCCGGAACTCTTCAAAAAACGGACATGATCGGACACAATTCGGATTTGTCACATTCTTCAGACCACGCTTAACACGGATTCGACAGAACACATACCGGATCAACCGCATCCAGAAGACCGTACAAAACACGGACCCGGATAGACACATTCTGGATTGATTACATCTGGAAGACCCTCCAAAAAACGGACATAACTAGACATAATAAGGAAAACTACCATCCGCTATACCGTACAAAATATGGACATAACTGGACACAATTCGACTTGATCACATTCTTTAGACCGTACTAAACACGGAATCGACTGAACACATACCGGATCAACCGCATCCAGAAGACCGTACAAAACACGGACCAGAACGGACACATTCGAGATGGATCATATTCTTTAGACCACACAAAACAAGGATTCGACTGGATACAATCCGGATTAATCACATCCGGAAGACCGTAAAAAATACGGACATGAGTGGACACAATTCGGATTGATCATATTCTTCAGACCGTACTAAGCACGGACTCGACTGAACGCATGCCGGATCAACTGCATCCAGAAGACCGTATAAAACACGGACCCGAACGGAAACATTCCGGATTGATCGTATTCTTCGGACCACACAAAACACGGATTCGATTGGACACGATCCGGATTAATCACATCCGGAAGACCGTACAAAATACGGACATGAGTGGACACAATTCGGATTGATCACATTCTTCAGACCGTGCTAAACACGATCTCGACTGAACACATACCGGATCAACCGCATCCAGAAGATCGTTGAAAAAACACGGACCCGAACGGAAATACACTCACCGCCTAGACGGGGGCCAGTATCGGAGGTTGTGGTTCTAGCGTGATAGAAATTAGAAATCCAGTTTGAACCAGATTTGAAGCGACGACTGACTAGGCGAAGGTAAACACTCAGGACCGTATGTATATTCTCGTGAATATGTGCGTCGCAGTCTCCAAGTAAACGACTTCTATACTACGCATTACGGTCCTTCCTTTTCGAGACTGATGGGCTGTCGTGCTGCATCATGCAAGGTTCAGGGGGAGTGACAGAATCACTCAAGCATGAAGAGCCGAGAAACCGGCGCTAACTTGATAGGCGCCCGTAATAGCGGTAAGTGTATTCTGGATTGGTCACATCCCGGAGATCCTCCAAAAAACGACCAGAGTGCATATAGAACTATTCTGTGGGTAGAGACCTATTCCACAAAAGTTGTCTTGCTCATGAAGAAGAAGTACCACGAATTGTAAGAGGCAAGGGGACTTACACAAGACAAGCACCCTGAATCGTGAGAGGCGAAGGGACTCACAAAAAAGAAGTACTACGAATTGCAAGAGGAGAGAGGACTCACAAAGGAGAAGTAATACGAATTGTGAGAGACGAGGGGACTTACACAAGACAAGCACCCTGAATCGTGAATGGCGGGGGTACTCACAAAGGAGAATTACCACGAATTGTTAGAGGCGAGGGGACTTACACAAGACAAGCACCCTGAATCGTGAGAGGCGAGGGGACTCACAAAGAAGAAGTACTACGAATAGTGAGAGACGAGGCGACCTACACAAGATAAGCACCCTGAATCGTGAGAGGCGAGGGGACTTACAAAGAAGAAGTACCACGAATTGTAAGAGGCGAGGGATTTACGCAAAGCAAGCGCCCTGAATCGTGAGAGGCGAGGGGACTCAGAAAGAAGAAGTACTACGAATTGGGAGAGGCGAGGGGACTTACACAAGACAAGCACCCTGAATTGTGAAAGGCGGGGGAACTCACAAAGAAGAATTACCACGAATTGTTAGAGGCGAGAGGACTCACAAAGAAGAAATACTACGAATTGTGAGGAGCGAGGGAACTTGCACAAGTCAAGCACCCTGAATCGTGAGAGGCGAGGGGACTCACAAAGAAGAAGCAACATGAATTGTGAGAGGCCAGGGTAATCACGGAGAATATGCACCCTGAATTGTCAGGGGCGACGGGACAAACACAGATTGAGATTATCAAATGGATAAAAAACGCACTGTCAACAGGCAAGAGAGATCATGAATTTTTATAGTAAGGAATCACCCATGAAGAGATAAAATCAGCACTACTCCTAGAAAGAGTATTTGGCACTTTTTATTTGTTCATAATGATTGAACAATAATTGAGAATTCCTCTGGCACACTGGCGAACATTCCTAAATTGTTGATCGAATATCTACTGGTCAATTTGTCAAACACGACTTTTTTCGAAGCTAAGAAGCCAAGCTTTCTTTGGAGATGATTTACTAGAAAAACATTCCCGAAATTGTGAAAAAAGTTAAATATACAGTTGAAATGTTTACATTTTGTTTAATTTTTTGAGAAATGAAAAAGGATGGAAGTTTGAAAAATAAGCGTCAGTCGAATCTCGTGCTTCGCCCTCGATGATAAATTCTCCTCGCGCTCCGCGCTCGGTTATGAATTGACCTCGTGCTACTCGTTTCGTCTTTGTACTTCCCTACATTTATATGTAGAGCTTTTGGAACTGAAAAGCAAAATATCGACTACTTAAATTAGATTATTGTAAATTCTTTTTGGTTGAAGCTTCTCCAGCTCTAATGTATACATTATTATCACGTGTCTCGTGCTGCGCACTCGATCAAAATTTGTCCTAAACGGTAGAGGAGTTTTGTTGCTTCATTTTTTTTTATATGATGTGTTTTCTCTATTAATATTCCGTTTTATCTTTCGTCACTTTTTTTAAATTTCAATATTTCATTTTTATACTTATTTTCCTGATTAACATGAAAAAAAACTACTTGTCCTTTCAAAAAGTAAATTTAACCAAGTTTGTAAATCTTACTTTGGGGCCCAAAAGTTGTGAAGACTATCTTGTAGGGCTTTCAAAAAAAAAATAAAAAATTTCTTTAATACATTTTTTTTCATATCTTCCGTTATTTGGCTTGAATTTATCATTTTTGTTTATATTTTCGAATTTCGGGTTTAGGGGGTCTCGGAACGTGGACATTATACAAAAACGGGAAAGGGGGAAGGGAAGAAAATTTTCCACAAATCCAATTCCTTCTCTGATAAGAATGTAAAAATTATTCTAACAACCACAAAAGCAGTGACAGCTTTTGCCACGTTCTCTTCATGTGGGTTTATTGGAACAAAGTTCCTGATACGAGGGTAGAGAGAAAACGTGGGTAGAAACCTAATCCACGAAAAGTATCGTGCTACCGTGACGCTGAAAAGCGTTATTGAAAAGCGTTAGTGACTTTAGGATATGACACCGGTTGCATTTCTACGAGCATCGTTTTCGCTTTATTGCGACATAAAATAGAAGCGTTAACGATCCTAGTATACTCTCAGTAGCATTGACATATGATACCTTGCCTGATCAATGCGCTAGCATTGAGAGTCTAGGGAGAGATATCTGACACCGGGTTAAATTTTCAAGAGCATCGTTTACGACCTATAGATATCACGCAAATGCAGCTTATTGCATTTCGCAAAATTTTCAACCAATTTTCACACATTTGATATGCTATTGTCATTAGCTTTACAACTAAGTTTGAATCGCAAAAATTGGACTGTTTCAACGATTTTTAATATTTCTTATTTTCGTTTTGTAATAGAAGTAAAAAAAGTGGACGTGTAAAGTAAGGGGCCACCCATGAAAGTTTTGAGGGTTTTAAGGAGGGTAGGGGGGCCGAATGAATCTTATATCTGTGTTGAATTGTATGCAGTAACTATATAAAGCCTTACAAAGAGGGGTGGGTGGGTCCAAATTCCAGAAGAAACCCCTCACGTGATTTATGGATGGCCCCTTTTATCCCGTATCTGCTGAGCAACGTCTAACTTGGTACGTCCACTTTTTTTGTTTCTGTGACTACGTTACTGTGCATGTGCGGTACAATCCGCCGTATAAGCTTGCACAGTTTCGTCAAGGAGAAATACCCTCTTTCTCTTTGAGCCAGTTTACCAGACCAATGGTGTTGCATTTTGCGAGGCATGTGCAAACATACAGCAATTTCATAATGTCAATTTTTTGTCTTATAAAGTAGGTGCATGTGCATTTCCAAAGATCGACTCAAACACCGTTGAAGTAAAACTGGAGGATGGCCGCTTTTTTGTCGGACCGATCTCAAAACCTCTCAATGAAAATTTAGACAAATGGCTGGAGCTTCACCAATTTTTACATCGATTTCACGTTTTTATACAAGTAGAGGATGAAGGGAGATTTAATGCAGTTATAACCAACAAGATGGGTGACGCAAATCTTCATCGTGGCCCCATGACTGCTCATATAAGATTTGGTCGCATAGGAAACAAGAAACGTTTTTCTGCTGGAACTTTCGAAGAGATCAGCGATGATCGTGATCCTAATGAATCAACACGCAATCCTCTAGTCGGAAACCGCATATATGTATCAGTTCCAACTTATGTGCCTAACACGCCTAGCCGTATATATACTGCTGCTTTAGAAAGTGTTTAGTTGAAGCAGGGATGACTAGCGGGCTGCTCTTGAATTGCTTTTTATCGTCAGAATCAATGATGGGCCTTTTCTCAATTTTTTTGTTGATAATTCAAGTGTCATCGAAAAATTGTATCTGTTATATTTTTAATTTTGTTAAATATGGCTTCGAATTCATAACGTAGGTTTTTGGACGGACACTAGGATAGGGCTGCCAACCGTCCTGGATTCTGTTCTTCAGCGATTTGTGTTTAACGCCGGTGAGGGCATGTAGAAAAACTGACGCTCCTGACCTCAATGGTTACTGTTATAATGCTGATGTCATGAAAAAAAGGTCCTTTCGTATAGGCTAGGCGCTGTCCCGCATTCTCGTGCGTAGCAGTTGTTAGCCCTACACTAGGAGGATGATGGTCAAACATTGTTCGGCATCAAAACCTGTTGGTCCCTTTCTACAAGAAATAAATGCTCAGTCAGTATCAAGAATATAATTGAAGGGTGAAAATTTAAAAACGTATGAGAGACATTTCGAGAAGGGTCAACTTTTCACCTATTCAATTACGAAAATGATCCTTCTTGAAATGGCGCTTATACGTTTTTGAATTTTCACCCTTCAATTTGTGTACTGCAGTAAGGAACACCGCCGGTTGAAGAAGAAATTGAGGAAGTAATAGGAGGTTCTTGTTCTCAGCTCTTTCCCTTCACATCCCTGATTTGAAGTAAACATCTTTTCGGATCACATACGAAGTGTACTCTTTTTGTATTATGCGAGTTTGTCCTTCAGGGTTTTTCACTTTCTTCTAAGCTGCATGACCAACATGTCCCTCATTCTTCCGTGTGCTCAAAATCAAGCCCTCAAAATGTATTGCATCACTTTTATTTCTTTATTTCTCCCTGTTTTGAATTTTACCGCATTTACTTGTACAATAAACTTCATGAATCAGAATTGTCTTTTGATGTTAACTTTCTTCTTCAATCCCAAATTTTGGAATTTGTAATGAATTTGATTAGTCTTGATACAAGTGTATAAGGATGAGCCGAAGTTTAAAAATGTTCGAAAATCTAGAATAATTGGTACTGGAAAGTTGCTGTTCATCGAAAATCATGATCTTCAATGACTTTTTGGAATCAAAAAACTTTCTGCGAGGCGCAATAAGGTTGGGAAGTTTTAGTTTGGAGAATTAGAAAACGTTCCTCTATGCAATATGCAGTGTGATGTATACATATAAAGTGTTATTCGAAATTCAGAATTTAAATTTTAAAACGATTACAATAATCATGAATTTCAAATTAATTTTTCTAACAGAAACTGCTCCGAAAGAATTGTTGGGAATTTTCCAAAGAAATAAATGAGGCCTTGATCAAAAGGATGAGATAGGAATTTTCTTCTTAAGCACACTCAGAAGCCTTCTTCGAAGTACGCAGCAATTATCAGTAGATGAACTTTCATCAATTTTACTCTACTCCCCCCCCCCCCTCTGAACATCACCAATGCATAAAAGCTAGAATTATTAAAAATAACCCGGCTTATGAAAAATATTCAAAACTTCTAGCCCCTGATGCAACTTATATGATATACGATGCCTACAAAATAATGTAATTTTTACGTGATAAACCAAACTTCTCAAAATATGTAAATGAATACCCTTAGCAGTGATTGCGAGTGAACTTAATGAAAAAACTAAGACAAAACAGCAATAGAATGAACAAAACTTGTTTGAGAAATTCTTGGGCTGCTGTGCAGGAACAACCTCTCCTTTGTTGGAAATCATGAATCAATCATGAATCAATCATTGCTCAGTCATATAATCAATCAACCAACAATCAATCATGAATTAGTCGTTAATTAATCATGAATAATTCGTCAATCCATCATCAATCAATCATCAATCAATCACCAATCAATCATCAATCAATCATCAATCAATCATCAATCAATCGTCAATCCATCATAAATCAATCATTAATAAATCCTCGATCAATCAATCACCAATCAATCATCGATCAATCATCAATCAATCATCAATCAATCATCAATCAATCATCAATCTATCTTCAATCAATCATCATTCAATCATCAATCAATCATCAGTCAATCAATTATCAATCATCAATTAATCATCAATTAATAATCAATCAGTCATCAATTAATCAGCAATCGATCGTCAATCAATCATCAATCAACCATCAATCAATCATCAATCAATCATCAATCAATCATGAATCAATCATCAATCAATCATCGATCAATCATCTAATCAATCAATCATCAATCAATGATCGATCAATCATGAATCAATCATCAATCAATCATCGATCAATCATCAATCAATCATCGTTCAATCAATTACCAATCATTTAATCAATCAATCATCAATTAATCATCAATCAATCATGAATAAATCAACCAACAAACAATCAATCATTATCCAATTATAAATTAGTCATAAATCAATCATCAATCGATAAACGATGAATCATCAATCAATTATCAATCAAACGTCAATCAATATCCATCAATCATGAATCAATCATCGATCATGAATCAATCATGGATCAATCATGAATCAATCATGAATCAGTCATCAAGTAATTATGAATCATTCGTCAATCCATCATCAATCAATCATCAATGAATCATCAATGAATAATCAATGAATCATCAATCAATCATCAATCAATCATGAATCAATCATCAATCAACCATCAAACAATCATCAATCAATCATCAATCAGTTATCAATCACCCATCAATCAATCATCAATCAATAATCAATCAATCATCAATCAATTATTATATTATAATTTTACGTTATTGAAGTGGCAGACATGGCAATGACGTTTTTGGTTTTTGTAGTTGCAGCCATGTGTGGCGAGAGGCGCGTTCGTTGCGCTGACTCGCGGCGAAAATCGGAGATACCAGAATTTGCTCCTATATATAGGTATATCAATAATTTCAGTTGAGATTGATAGAATTAGTAAAAAAATCTTTTTTTTTTTAATTTTTCAGAACAACTGAGAATATCATACAGAACTTTGTCACGACTGTGAATATTCGAGATTCTCCTTCAGCATTACAGATATACATATATACCAAATTTGGGTACCGCCGGTTTTCGCCGCAAGGCAGCGTGTCACACGTGCTACTTGCCATGCATGGCTGCCATTCAAAAAAATAAAACGTCATCACCATGACTGCCACTTCAATAACGTAAGACTAAAATGATTGATTGATGATTGATAAATGATTTAGTGATGAATGATTGAGTGATAAATGATTGAATGATTATCGATTGATTAAAGATTGGTGATTGTTGATGATTGATAATGATTGATTGATGATTGATAATGATTGGTTGATGATTAATTGACGAATGATTGATGATTGATCAATTATTGATTGATTGATTATTGATTGCTGATTGATTGTCTATCGATTTCTGAATAATTGATGATTGATCGATGATTCATTGATTGTTGATTGATTGGTGATTGATGATGATGGGATGATGATTGATTGATGATTGATTGACGATTGATTGGCGATTGATTGATTGCTGAATAATTGACTATTGATTGCCGATTGATTGATGATTGATTGATGATTAATAATGATTGGTTGATGTTTGATTGATGATTTATTGCTTGGTTGATTGATGATTGATAATGATTGGTCGATGTTTGATTGATAACTGATTGCTTGATTGATTGATGATTGATTATTGATTAATGATTGATTGATGATTGATTGATGATTGATTGATGATTGATCGATGATTGATTGATGATTAATTGATGATTGATTGATGATTGATAATGATGTATTGATGATTGATTGATGATTGATTGATGATTGATTGATAATTGATTGGTTCATGATTGTGTCATGATTCATTGTTCATTGATTATTGATTGAATCATGATTGGTTATTGGATATTTGATGAATGATTGATTGATCGGATATTTTTTGATGATTGATAGATGGTTGAATTATTGATTGATTGATAGTTGATTGATTTATGATTTATTGATCGATAATAGATTTTCGATTCATTCATGATCAATTGATAGTAATATCAAAACTTCCCTTATTATACAATGTACCATTATCAGATGATTTTTCGGAAATTATCGTAATATCAGACAAAACACAGATAAAGAGACATATGTTCAGACAGACAGACGTGTTACTAAAAATATCTTTTCTGACCGAGAAGATTTGGTGCAACTTCTAATGACTAACAATTTTGGGCTTCTTCTTTATTTACTGTACCTAGCGTTGTTTGGAGAAAGAATTAATGAGTTTCAAATTGCCTTAATTTTATTTTCATAGCTGAGACCATAGATTTGGTGATAGAAGACACACATAATGACATGCATGTTAATTTTCTGAATGAAGAGGACTCAAACATCAAAACATCGAGGATCGACAAAAACTTAATAAGTGCAAAAATTATATTTTCAACTATTCGTTCCACTCAGGAAGCCCCACAAGATCGCAGTAGCAAAACTTCTTGAATTCTCTCAACAGATCCAAAGTTTTCATTTGTATGAAACAAAAACAATATAGCAACATCGAAATGGCAAAAAAATTTCGGAAAATGTGTACATTTTTTTTACAGCGCCAAAATCAAGGAAATTGCCTAATATCAAACACTCAATCAGAAATATATAGTCTGAATGACAACTTCCTCTACAGATCAAAATTATATAGCTTGTTGATATACGGGAAAAGAAGATAAGCACCTAGATTATTGCATTTGCCAAGAATAAGTATAAGTATACCCATCATAATATAACGATCTCTCATTCAATTACATTATCATAACGATACCGT
>WSXT02044186.1:0-13213 GCA_011762715.2 Neuroterus valhalla | reverse complement strand
AGCTCCGCGAAAACAGAAATTTTACTCGTCGCGGATCTCAGCACCGCGGCTCGCGGTGCGCAGCTCCATATTTTTCTTTCCGTGTATGTTCGTATAAGTGTGTTGTCTGTAAGTTTATGTCCTAGTGTGTTATCAGATTCCTTTAAACAAGTTAGTCTTCGGAAAGAATTTTCCTATTCGTTAAATTTCGACGGTGAACTGGATATTAGGGTGTTATCATTCAATAGAAGTCCCTAGGACTAGTTAGCTCTTTAAGGAACAGGTAAAACATAGTACAGACATAACAGTGGAACAGCGGTTTACAAAATATGAGGAATAAAACTGGTAGTAAAAAACATTCGAAATGAAGAGATCAGTTTATAAATTAGAATGACGCACGTGAGAAAGCTCGGAAAATTAGAAGGTAGATGTTATGAGGAAAGAGAAAAAATACATTAATACACATGCACATATCTTTGAATAAACATGTTATAATTATAAAAATATCGAGTAATTAATTCTAATGTCGGCTTATACAAATACAGTTTATCATACCAACAGCATACTCGATTCTCGAGTGTCACCAATGAGTGATTTTAAGAGCCGTATTGGAAGTTTTGAATAAGGAAGAAAATTTGGGGTTTTTAAAATGGTACTGTAAAGGTGCCTGTCTGATTTTAATGTGTGATTTGTTCCAAAGGACTATGTTGGATCCCGGTTTGTGTTTAGATCGGATGAAGTTTCTAGTTCTAAAATGTTCCGTAAATATATTCATGATAACAGGTGAGAATCTAGATTCTATTGCTGCTGCTGAGATTTTTCCAAAGAATTTTCCATTAAATGGTAATATATATCAGAGATAAGTACTGTAGAAAAAAAGATACTACGTCAAACCTGATCAGGGTTTTTCTGGAGCTGAATATAAATCTGTTGCATCTCTTATTTAAAGTAAAAGGAGTTTCAGACGTAAATGATAGAGTCTCCTGTGGGAGGATACAGTCATTCAGTGAGAAAGAAAGCTAGATTGTGAGGTGGTGAGTTCATTTTGCTGACAACTCATCTGATTCGAATGCTGTTCAAGTCGATCCATGGAAATACATTAAGGAGCAGAGAAACGAGATTGACAGGGGGAATTCAGATACTCTTGTATGGTCAAGTTTCCCGTTTTTCAAAAAGGTTATTTTTTATGACTTATGTTTGTATGAGGCCTTTCTGAATTTTCATATAGTTATCGTCAGAGAGAAACTCCATGACTTTTTTCATAGTCTTCTCTATTCACTATTACTGTTGTGTTGCTTGTGTCCGCGGGCGATATGCTTCTCCTATCTTGATTGAGTTCTTTGATTGGTCCTTCTTTTGGTTTTAATAGAATTGGGGAGAAATGTTTGGCTTGTTGTTGGAAAAATTCGTAGTTTTGTACAATATCGAACCCGGATAGCTCTTGTTTTATCTCTATTTATTGTTCGAACAAGAAAACTATTGACTTCAGTAAAAAAAAACCGAAGCGCGTTGCGTAATGTTCATTACATGTCAAGTAAAAATATCTTCTTTTCTTTTCAGAAGCGGGTAACGGTGGATTTGCAAAAAATGATCTTCCACGACATCTTGTTGTTACAATGAAGGATGGTTCTGTTTTCAATGGAGGGCTCCATACGTTCGTTAATACTTGCTTAGTCGACTGGATGATACCTTGCATGGAAGTTAAAGTTGAAGAGTATTATGTTTTTATAAGGAGAGATCAAATCCGTCATTATGTTGGAGAAATCAAATCACCGGGACCGGTGAGTCCTGATCCGGCTGATCATATTCCGAGGTATGCTGACATGCGTTTTGGACCACGTGACGAACATTTCATAGCTGATTCTTTCGAATTGTTTACTCCGAATGAAGAACTAATATATCATAAGTACAGCGATGAACCACCTAGTGACCACATCTATATCATTGGACCACATAATTCTATCTATAGTGCACCTTTACAAAAACCACCACAACCGAAGCTTACCAGCAGAGCAACATCAAGCCACCAATATCACAAGCATCATGGTAAGGACAAAAGAATTTAGAAGAAGTGAGATTCTAAGGCTTTGGCGTATGAGTGGGATTGATTCTCCTTCTCTGAATATGCAATTTCGCCTTCACGTATAATGTACAATCAGAATAAAGATTTCATCGGGATTCCAATTCCATTATCGACTAAGAAAACAAAGCTAGATTCCTTCACCTGATCTCTGGTAAGAAACTCCAATCATATCGTTTTTCAGTCAAACGCATTCATCGTCAACAAGAAGGATAGTTACAAAAGAAAATTAGGAAATAAAAATCTACAAAAAGAAGGGAAACTTTCAAGGAAATACTTTCAGGTTAAGGGAAGGTGTTGTATTTCCCTACCCTACAGGCACACTTTCTAGCCAAAATATAATCTTCCAACATGGAAATGCGGTTTTTCTGACGATTTATTTCGTTTTTAAATCAATGGAATTTGAGTCAAATAGTAACATTTCGCCAAATGATGATTCAATTTTTTGAATGAAAAACAGAGTTTCAACACAAAAGTTAATTTGATGCTAAATAGTTCCATTTGCTTTTCGGGATGTATTTTTGACATGATAGCCCAACTTGAAATCAGGTATTTGTTTCTCCATACAGAAAAATAAATCCCCAACGAAATAGATGAATTCTCTAAAAGAAGAGGAAATTTTAACAAGGAAGATGAACCCTAAAAAAATGACAAACTTTCGGAGAAGCAATTGGATGATTAGCGTAAATGTATCAATACCCAACTCAAACTGAAATAGTTCATCGTGGGCGAAGACAAATAGTTCTAAAAAACAAAATTTTTTAGCAGAATGATTTCATTTTCAACAAAATATTCAAATTTTTTGCGGAAGAAGATATTTTGCTTAGCCTATGCTTGAAGTTTTACCTTGAATATATAATTTTCAGGCAAAGATTGGAAAATTGTATTTCCATTGTAAAAGAAAGCGCCGACGAGAAATAAAATAAATAATATTATATGAAAAAGAGTCAGAAATTTTTCCACTTCTACCTCACTTATTTTAAAGAGGAAGGTAAAAATAATGAACCCGAATCTGAGCCCGGAATATACATCGACATATAAACTGGACCTCTCATCTGGATGCGCGAATTCGAACGTAGTAGGAAGAAAAGGAGATAGTGCTCTATCCTTTGCGCACGGTGACGACAGTAGCCTTTCGTGGGCACCGTATCATTATTCACACTCATTACGTTAACGTCGTCGTTCCTGGGTATAACTAAAAATAGGAATTTGTCGACCCGAAAAAATTCAAGAATGTTCATGCTCGACCGGTGCATCGACCTGTAAAAGATGACCTCCTTAGTACACCAAACGAACATACTATTCCTACTTACTGATCCCAAAAACTACCCATTACAGAATTTTAGAGACCAATATTGTTTTCTCCGTAAATTGAAGTATGCCAATTATGATTCGGCAATCTTGTCGATGAGAATGTCACTCTCGCGACTTCATATTGATAATGAACGACCCCGAAACCCTCTAATAGAAGCTTTCAAAGATCAAATACCTTTGGATTTGTGGATTCGAATCCGCCATCTTGGTAATAAAGATGTCGATTTTCTATCTGTATATTCTCACTCAGATAACATAAAGACTTCTAGGTACAAATTTCTGAGAGAAATTCCCGAGTTCGAAATGGTAGTCTTCATAAAGTCAAAATGAATGCTTATACGGTTGTTCAGATGAATGTTGAAACTGAAAATAGCTGTATCTTTGTGAAAAAAACGCTGGTGAGTATTTAATATCCTATTTTGAAGGTGAGAGTAGTAGTTAATGATGATGTTTTGGAACAAGACCACGAAAATTACGCAAGCCTAGTTCCTCACCTTTAAAGTAGCGAAAAACCCCATTTTCCGAGTATTGAACCTTAAATTTCTCAAAATCCTGACGTGATGGACATATTCTGAGCTCGGATTCGGATTTCAAAGAGATAGTTATTCCAAAAAAGACCTCTAACTTTTCTACCAGAAAATCTTGAAGATCTGTGGCAATTATAAGCATCATCTTTAGCACATGTTTGGAAAGGCTTTTATTGTGCCAATTCATGTCAGGAAGATCATATGCGGATTAGAAGAAATTTACCTGAAGTTGCAGAGAGGTAGACCAACGGAGGAATAGTTAGATTGTGTGAATGATACTCTGAAAAGTAAAAAGATGAAAACTCATAGAAACATAGGAATTTGCATTAGAAGATGCATGTTTGAGTAAGAGGAGAGCAGAATATGCATTTGCGGATAGAAATGAGTGCAGGACAATCGTTTATGATGAGAGAAACCCCTGATTCGGGAGACTTGAGATACTGATAGGTCCCAAGATCATTGAGTCTCCCCCCTCTCTTATGGGTTTTAGGGCCTCTGTTCCCTTTACAGTAATTTACATCAGTGCCTTATTTTATTTATTCTAACTGAATCCTATCGCTCGAATTCAAACGCCTTGTCTCTTCGCTTCTATCTAGAAAGTTTGTGCCCACGAGTGATTTCGTCCAGTGCTTCCGTTCCTTATAACCATGATTTCATTCCATCATTTATCGACTTTTTACCATATCTTTTATTTTATTATATGTACCAAACTCTTGGCTTTATCTTGCCTCTCTTTTCTTGTTTTGCATCCGTTCTTCCAGTCGTTCCATCCTGCCCACTTCCATTAAAAATTTTCCTTACACAGTCATGCACACTTTTGCCATCCTCCTCATCTTCTGTATACTCTTCTAGCACATGGTCCCACTATTTCACGTCATGACCACACACTTCACATAATTTCTCTTGATCCCCCCATGCAAGATCAACATTCTTCCTTTCGCCACCACATTCCAAATCGGATTGCCATGTTTCTTTTAACCTCCCCTTTAACTTTTTCATGTATTCTGGTTCTGCCACCCACTAAGGCATCTTGTAACAATTATTGCACTTTGATTCCATAATTCTTCTCTAGCTTTCTCTTCCATGTCTTATCATTATCTCTGATTCTATTTCCTGTAATTGCACCCTCCCTTCTTACATACTATGTTATTTCCTTATTTTATATCACTTCCTTTCACCTTGAAGTTTGTGGATTGAAACTCTGTACTCTATTTCCAATCTCCCTTAGACTTGCATGTTTAATTGTTCTTTCCTCTCCTTCATTCATTTCATCTTCAAACTTACACGCCTTTCTCAGTTGCCTGACTATCTTTTTCTACCTTCCTAGTTTCCCTCTCAACATATACCTAGGACAGCTCCAACTCTACCTCTACGACTCATTTAAGGAATCTTTCGTAATGATTTTCCACTGTCCCTTGTTCCTTTCATCCCGAAATCTTCACCGCATAGCGCAAGACCACCTAAAAAGCACATGAAATATTCGCAGCTTCATCCTCTAGTCTTCCTTAACTCGTCTCTTCTTTAAACCCAAAACTTGCCCATTTTTTACGAGCACATTCTAACCATTCTTCCCATTGCGGTTCGTTTCTGCCTCCTCCTTCGAACCAGAACCCTTAGTAACAGAATTCTTCTACCGGATCCACCGTCTCTCCGTACAACATCCATTTGGTCCCTGCTTTGCTCCTTTTGTTCTTTCCTTTCTCATCTATTGTTAAAAGTGAAGCTTACTACTTTTTTGTACCGTGCCCCCTTTACCTTTACTCTGTAACTTTTTCTCTAGGTCTGCCAACAAAATACCATAATAGGAGCCTTGCCTCAGCGTTTTTCCTATCTAAAATTATTCTGCTCTCGGAGTTTCTAGCCTCACCCTGAACCTAGTTCCTTCACAAGTTTCTCTTATTTTTTCTATCAACCCTCCATTTACTCTTCTCTTCCTCATAGCTTAACACAGTTCCCTCCTGTCTACTGGGTCAAACGCCGCTTTGGAATCTACGGAAAAGCCATTACTTTCCCTCTCTTCTACATTAGCTTTCTATTTCCTAAAATAATTCAGGACGTGAATATTTTCTATTGTACCCTATCCCTCCCCTCAAACCCGTCTGGTTCTGTGGAAATCGTATTTCTAGCCTGTCTTTCTAATTTCTTCCTGAAGACTTCCGCACATATTTTGTATCCTACCGACATGAGTGTGACTCCTCCATTTTCTTCGACCTTTTTACCCTCTCCTTTCTTTATTAAAGTGCCATTAGTCCCGTCCTTTGTTCTCTGGCCATCCTGCATTTTTCCATGCTTTTTTTCTTACTCTCAAAATCTCTTCTCTTACTACTCCCCAACCACACTTCAACGCTTCATTTTCTATGGTACCGTGACCTGTTGCTTCAAATCTCTCTAGCCTTTAAATTGCCTCGTTCACTACTTCTCTGCTCATCTCATTGCATGCTCCTCACCCTATTCATCTTCTGGTGCTTTTTTCTATTTCTCCCTTATATTCCGTTCCTTATCTTCCAATTGATCTGAAAGAAGACTGTCGACTCATTTAATTGTACCGGTTCTTTAACGCCCTTCTTTCCGCTTTCTCTATTTATCACCGCCTACTCTCTGCCTTCTTCTACTCCATTCTCTACCTTACTTATACTCCTTTCAGGAATTGACAGAAATTTTACTAATTTGTAAAAATTAAATCAACCTTCCTAAATGGTTATGCTGATACTTCGGTTTTGATTGAAACGCAGAATGTGTGCTTGATGACGCATATTGAAGCATGTGAACCTCTTCAGGGTCATGCAATCTAAAATCTATGTTTCTTAATATGATCAACATTTCGAAGACTTTGAAAAGATTCGTACATTTCATGTGAAGGTTGCATATATATTCAGTGCAGAACAAAAAAATAATCCGTGAAATTTCTACATGCCTTCCAAAAGCGTATCACATTTGTATAATCTTTGTTTGTGCTTTTATTACACCTGGAGAACGCTTGGAAGATAAAAAATGTGATTTCAATGTTTGCGCTCACTCACTTCTACAGATCTACCATGTGATAAATAATATGCTGTATTTTGCGTCTTTTTATGAGCCATCGTTGTTGGTATATAACAGTGATTTACCGATGCCCTGATCAAAAGAAAATTTCGAAAACTCAGTCCTGATTCTTTTTATTTTCTCTCATTTTTGAATACCGGACGGAGAGATGGGAAATATTCTGGTGCTACTTCTCATGTCATTTGTTGGCTTCCCGCACCTTATATGTAAGTGTTACTGTCGGAATATTATGAAGGTGATTGCTGGGAAGTTAACTATTTTATGGAATGAGGAAATATAAAACTTACTTCTTGAGAGATCAATGAATGCATTAGTGATGATTCTCAATTTTCAATTCACCTACCATGAAAAAAATAATTTCAATAATCACACTTCTGCAAAAAATGGGGTTGTGTTTTATGATGGAAGGCGAGAAGTCATTTCCAAAGCGATTATTAGCGTAGAATCCGAATCCGTGATCAGAAGTGTTCTACCACGTCAGGATTTTGAGATGTTTGAGGTCATGTACTCAAAAGAATGGGGTTTTTTGCTATATTTGAGGCTTTGCACAGGGCTTACAATATTTTTCCGGCCTATTTTACAAACGGCATCCGTTAGTACTATTGTTACCCTCCAAAATCAGCCCTCGAATCGCCACAACCGATTTTTTTCGCAAAGTTACGGCCCTTTTGAGTTTTGCAAATATCTGAACCATGCAATGAGCATTCACGTTTATTCTTTGGGGCGAAGCGTTTTGTGCTCACTTATTTCTCTTGAAAATTTGGTAATCTGGATTTTGCATGGCCGATAAATATAAATTCATAGTCAGAACACATTTTTATTTCCAAGTTTGTTTCGCCCCAAAGAATAAACGCGAATGCCCATAGCATTGTGCAGATATATATCAAAACTCCAAATAGCCGTAACTTTGCGAAAAGAATGGTTTGTGGCCGTTTAAGTGCTGATTTTGAAGAGTGATAGTAGTACTAACCGATGCTATTTGTGAAATAGACCGGAAAAATTTTATACGCTTTGTACATAACTTCAGAAATAGCAAAAAACCATATTTTTTTTAGTACGTTACCTCAAATATCTCAAAATCCTGACGTGATAGAACACTTCTGATGACAGATTCGGATTCTACACAAAGAATCGCTTCGGGAATGACTTCCTGCTTTCCAACAGGAAACCCTTGCAGACCTGTGTAATCGTTCGAAAACATATGCGAGAAGGGCAAAATATGTACGGAAATGTCGTCAGGTTTAAGACACATCCAGACTTGCTCTGTAACTTTTGATCAAATTTGAAATGGGTCATAATTTTTGTCTAATATGAAAGTACAGTCGATAACAAGAAAGTTTTTCATTGGAAAAAGCAGCGCGCACTATTGAAAGAAAGTTATTAACAAAATGAAAAAACGAAAACTGTAACATTGACATGTTTTCTCTCTCAGTTTTAAGGCAATCACGACGAACTAGACAAAACTTTTCAAGGTATCCAAAATTAAACGACAACACAGTACTTTAATCAAGCAACCTCTGACACAAGCGATGCACGAAAAAGTTGAAGGTTACTGAAAGCAGTAGTACCACGCTATGAAACAGATGGCGTGAAGTGTCTTTTTCATTGTATGGTACAGTACAATAATGTGCAGCATGCTAGGATATTTTATGAAACATGTTACGCAGAAGTAATGATAATTAAGTTCCAACATTTAGTTTCAATAAACGTCACACTTTGATTCTTGAATCTACTCGAATTATGAACAGTCTGAACAATTATCTTTGAATTCCAACCTGAAACAGCAATATAGCCTAAAAGGACGAAAAACTTGTGAGACAGGCTCTGAAGTGATTTTTCAAAAGGATAAAACTAAAATATTGATCCCTACTTTCGATTTTTATCTCATCCATCTTGTTATGAATAATATCCAGAAGTCTCCGAAATTGGAAAATTTTGTTTGTATTATTGCCTCATTTCCCATTTTCATTCCTCGGTTAGGAACAAGTGCGCCAAACGACGTTTCGCGTCGTTCTTTGTCTTCAATTCCTAGAAAAAGTCGCCTAAAATTACCATTTCTGCTTATTCGTGCTCTGGTATAATAACCTTACTGATATCATTTCAGAAACAAATTTATTGCCAAAAAGTAATGTTGAGAATGACTGGTACTTGAAGTAGTCAACTCACTTTGCATCAAAAGTTCTCTTTAAAACCTTATTTGCTTTTCTTTTGGAGAAAAAAATTCCGTAGAAGGTCAGGGAATACAAATGATGGAGCTTTTTGAACCCCTCTTCTCTGTTTGGCTACAGAATACATATTCTGCATTAGACTTAAAAATATCTGAGAAAATAATCAGAATTCCTACTCAATTCTAAATCGATCATGCTCTTCTTGTCAATATTCGTCTTGGCTATAATGGTATTTTCCTCAGCATATTTGAAACATTCCTGAAGAAAGGAGTTCCATTTCACAATTTTAAATTTCCCCAAAAATTTTCCGCGATTCCAGAAGAGAACGACTAGATTATTCAGAATCAATCAGGAAACATTTATCGGCCCTTATTGGTTCGGATACAAAGAATATAAAAGAAATTCCTCCAATGTCGCAATTCAAAATCCAAAAATGATATTTAACTTGAAAAACAGCATTGAAATTCATTTTTTATAGTTGAACCGAATGCAGGAACCAGTTCGTATCTTAATAGTATAGAAAAAAAATTATCATAAATCTTAGAATCCCTGAAAAATTATTTCAGCTATACCTCTAAATATTTTCAAGTCAAATGAAGATCAAAGCACTAACAAAGATAATTCCGAATCTCCTCAAATGTATGTTTGTCTGAGAATTTCATATTCCAAGTGGCATATAATGTTATCTTATCGTTCACGGTTATGTCAACATATGCCAAAAAATTGTACAAACATCCCAGCAGAACAAATCTTACTCATCCAATGTCATCTCTGCACAGGTTTTAATTCTGATCTACATGATGAGAACCCAATGGCTCATTTTCAAACTTTTATTCAGGGTCGAACAGCCCAATGCAATAAAAGCGATTCCGAATGGGACAAAAATTTCAAAGTTGTTCAGCTGACGTACTTGTAGCCTAATTTGCTGCAACTTAGGAATAATAATTCGAGAAAATGAACATGGAGGCGGAGTTACAATTTATATGAAATATTGTACGTATAGAAAAGAGGGGAGGGATGTGGAAATAATTATGGAGGATCCGATGATCATGCTATGGAACATGTCCTCGCAAGAAAAGTTCGTTACGTTTGCGTGCAAAGGAACGAGATGCAAAGAAGGTGCCAAGAAAATTAGTAGAATAAGTACAATATTAGCAGCTGGTTTATTAGCTGGATTGAGTATTCCCGGGATTTTTGGAGGCTCATTTGAAAGCAGGATCACTTTTTTGATCAGCTGGATGGTATCTAGCGCACTAAGCGCCAGAAGCAGACGCTCTGCGACCTTAATCGCAATTAGAACTCTAATGAGCGTGCCCGCACTTCACGCAGCGTAAATTAGCATGGCACATGTCAGATACATGATAAAATCTCCGGAATATGAACATTAAAAGGTTTTCGGATTTTTTTATATGACTCTATCTCATTCTTCAAACACGCAAAGGACTAAAGTTTCGAAAGGTCTCTTGCCTGTGGCGTTTTGATAATTATTGGATCCTAAGCTGTACGTGACTAGTTCGAATTTTACCGAAGTTTTCATTGTAGAGAAGTATGTGAAGATGATTAGCTGCATCCAAAATCACATTAGTAGGTAGGGTTTTCCCTGGTTTTGATGACACGCGTGAGGTTTAATTTATAGCAATTGAGCTTGAGCCTAGTGCTCTTGTGTTCTTGGAGTTTATGAAGGCTGTGGTCCTAATGCTACTCATTAAAAAGAGCTAGATTGAGAAATAGAATCTATGATGGAATACGTCCGCGCTTCTGCGATAACGCGATGTAAAAGCCGTAGGCTTGATCTTTTCTGTGCTGGATGTTTTCTCGTGATGTTAATTGTCGTGGCGAATCACGGAGATTCTGGCATTGGTTCTTTGCAGCATACGTCCATCTCTTCTTGAACTTCTTTGTTTGAGAGAAGCGTGCAGTCGACTCGACGTAGACAAGCCAACTGGCTTAGTATCCATGTTGATGGAAGTCGCTAGAGGGTAGGTGTCACGTGATTGAATTTTGAAGTGGTTTAAACTTGCTGATTGACAAAAAGGAGCTTTCGTTGATGAGAGCTGCTGTACCTCTGAGCAGTAAAATTGATGTTGCACCCAATTCTGTTCGGGTATCCTTGCTCCGGTTGCGACATGATCCCTCTCTTATTGTTTCATTTTATTCCTGGGATGGAAATCGTAGAGAAAACGGGTGAAGAAATTGAGCTCTCTTAATTTCTTCACAGTATTTATTGTTTAAATTAGAAGGGCTCAAAAAGTAATATTTTTATGCTGACCAGTTTCATTTCAACATTGTTTGAAATTGAACTTATTTTAGTATACAATAAATATATGAATGTTTATTTTTTCTTCTTTCAAAGCAGGTGATAAAGGAGTTGGGGATGAAATAAAATTTCCCGACCTCAGTGTTACAATGCTGGATGGTTCTGTTTTTGGAGGAAATTTGGACGAAACCTACAACACTACGGTACCTGACTGGATGCAACTTGGAATAAAGAAACCAGGTTATAAGGCTCTCGTACGAAAATTTGGCTTCCATTTCATTTCAACTCTTAAAACGCAGAAGAATGACGGTACTGATCATGTTGCCAAAAATGCCAAACTAAGTTTGGGACCATATAACGAACCATATGTTGCTGACACGTTCCAAGTATACAATCCCCCTCAAAAATATATATATGAACAAGGAATCATGCCACCCGACGACCACATTTTCATAGTAGGTCCAAATGGTACTATCCGTTTTGCACCTCTGAAAGAACCAACATCGGGAAAGAAAAGCAGCGAGTGATCATATAACTCAGCTCCGAGAAATGATGACTACAATGAATTCATTGGTTCTTTGTCGTGAACATGTATAAATGATATTCAATCGCAACATTTTAATAAATAAAGTTTACGACTCATTTATGTTTTACTCTGTTGGAAGATCATTGAGACCCTTTTTGTCCTTATGCCGTAATATTTTGTAGACAAAAAAATAAATGTAAGAGAAATCGTGAATTTTCAAGAAGAAGAAAAGGGACTCCCGACAAGGAAGTAGAATTCCCAACACAATGACTACCATTCTTCAATATATCAATGAATCGCATACTAGGAAGATGACTCTCCAAGAAAATTGTTATAATACTATTCGGAAGAAATAATTTTCCAAGTGCAAATATAGTAATTTAATATACACTTAGAACTTTGGTTTTCAACTTAAGAGAAAGAAGTTCCAGCAAACTAGTTGAACTTTCACCAAGTAATACAGTTATTTGATCAAACAAGATTTACTTTAAAAGAATAATGTGAACGTGTGAAGTGGCGGTTTCAACATAACATAAACCCGTGAATCTAATGATCCCTGCCTCTCTACCCGTATCGTAAGAAGCATACAGAGGTTACAGACCAAATTATAATCGTCTATAATTCCTTCAAGTCTGATTTCAATCAGGCTTCTTGGCGGAGTGAATATCCTGCTGACCTAGAAATTGTCGGTCTGAGCGCGAATCCCGATCCAGAGCCAATTTTTGCGCTCAATCGACTTATTTCAGTTCTTCGAATTTCAGAAATATAGCGATGGATAGCTGCATATCCCAGCTACGAAGTTGATGAACAAACCGAGTGGTTACGTTTGCAGACAAAAAAATGGAGAATCCACTAAAAGGGATGAATTTTCAACCAGAAAGGCTACACTACTTTTCAGTAATAATAGTTAATCTTCTTAAATCTCTTCCAACAGCATTGGAGGATATAACATGTCTTAGAAAGTTTCTAAATGCGGAATTTATGATCAATTCATTCTCAAAAGAAAGTATATGTTAAATTTAGGCCAAGTGAATTAACTTCATCCAAAATTCTTAAATAAAATGCCGAATAGGTGGATTTTATATACAGTTTTATATAGAGCTTGTGAACTCAGAAGAGAAATGCCTACTACTTTAATTTGATGAGTGTGAATTCTCGTTTGTTAAAGCTTCTCCGGCTTTAACGAATACATTCTTATCGCGTGTCTCGTACTGCGCACTCAATCAAAGTTTGTCCAAAGCGATAGAGAAGTTTTGTTGCCTAATTTTTTTCACATGTTGTGTAGTTTTTCTAGGAATCCAATTTTTAATTTTATTTTTT
>WSXT02044175.1:0-13213 GCA_011762715.2 Neuroterus valhalla | reverse complement strand
AGTGAACGTGGGGCTGTACCTTTTTTTCGTGTCAATTATTCTGTTTCGTTAGTATCATGACTGCAGAAAGTTAAAATCAATATTATTTGTTGGACAAATTTTTTTTTCATTCATAAAATAATAAAAAAATTTTACTTTCTTATCTTTTATGTCCTCTTCTCTTCGTGACAATAATTATTTACGCATTCAATAATATACGTGCCGGAAAATTTATTTTTACGAAATAATTATTTTTGAAGAGGTTTGATTGTTTTATTTAATGCATTATACACACATTTCATTCATATATTACTATTTTTCGTAGTAACTAACAGTTGTATCAACTTAAATTTCGCCTAAGCATTAATTCTGCAAAGTAATCAGTGGACTCCGAACTTATTGCATACATGTAAAGTTTCTCTGATGATGAATAAAATATTAATGATTCATTGATGATTGATTAATGATTGATTGATGATTGATTGACGATTGATCGATGATTAATTGATGATCGATTGATGATTGATTGATGATTGACCGATGATTGATTGATGATTGATTGATGATTGATTTATTCTTGATTGACGATTGATTGATGATTTATTGATGATTGGTGGATGATTGATTGATGATTTATTGATGATTGATTGATGATTGATTGATTCTCGATCGACGATTTATTGATGATTGATTGATGATTGGTGGATGATTGTTCCATGATTCATTGTTGATTGATAAATGATTGATTTATGATTAACGAAAAATGATGACGATGACACGAAAAAGAAGTACAGCCCCACGTTTACTAACGTACAACTACCTCGACGCGCGGCCCTGGAAGTCGCTCACTAAAACACGGCCGACATAACTTTGGCACAGGAATTTGCCCGGCCGACATATATATTTTTGTTGGGGAAGGTTCAAAGTGCACTTTCTAAAAATCGTTGAAATCCGCGATAACGTTAGTCTTACCTATTTTTTTAACCCTTTTGCACCTAGCCGGCAGGTGTTTGGCACAGGCTTCAAACCGCCCGACATACATTTTCTCTAAGCTCTCGTTGCCAGCAGCCCTTCCGTTTCATTTTTTTCAATATCCGTCATAACGTAAGTTTATAATTTTTTGTACACTCTTTAACAATTAATTAACATCTTCTGGCACAGGATTTGCTTGGCCGACATTGGCGTTTTGTTTTCTCCCTCTATGGACCTACATATTCAAACCATTTCCATTAATATCCGCGATGACGTAGGCTTTTTTGTCGCTGGCTCTCGTACAACTATAATTGGACCTGTATGGAGTGAGATCAAAGAACAACGAGGTTCGAAATGAGGCGCAGCCTCATTCCTCGTTGTAAAGCAGGAAAAGTTTGAGCAAGGACATGTAGAAAAGGTAAGACCTGTTAAAAACAATACGCAACAAAAGTAAATCCAGCCTGTTTCTGTTTTCAAACGACACACCCTCCTGTGCAACATCGCTCCGACACGGGTCGCTGACTGATCTCTGATTCTTTTCCTTATATACAATTTCTCTCCAAACATTCTTATCCTGGAATACATCTTTTGCTTCTTTTACATCCATGCATCCTTTCATACAAGCCCTTGTGTTTCTCCGGCTCTTTATATTTCTTCTCTTTTGGGTTCTATCCACGCATTCTAGCCATTCTTTCTTTGGTCTGCCTCTAGCGACGACACCATTCACCTCGCCTAAATACACTTGGTTTGTTATTCGTTCTTCGTACATTCTCTCAACGTGACCGAACCATCTCAGCAAATTTGTTTCACTCTTGTCAAACATTGTTTCTTCTACACCACATTCTTTGAGAACCCACTCATTACTCACTTTGTCCGTTAGCGTTTTACCGCACCTATTACGCAGGAATTGCATGCTGATTGCGTTGAGTTTGCTCTTGTCCTTTTCTTGATACGTCCAGGTCTTGCTTCCGTACAGCACCGTTCATGCTAGCACAGAATTATATGTAGCAATTTTGACTTTGCTCGTTACAGTTTTACTTTAAGTAATACCTCGTACACTGCTGATGATCTTTGTACCCTCATTTATACGTCTGGATATCCGCATCCATCTTCCCGTCAGCAGTGAATAAACTTCCAAGATACATGAAATTATCAACTTGTTCTTTCTTTTCTCCACTCAGGACAATATTGTATTCCGTTTTCGCAGCCTTACTTCCAAACACAATAAGTTTTGTTTCATTCACTTAATGTCAAGGCCCATGCTCTTCATGCTAGTATCCAGTCTGCTCAACATCCTCTGCAAATCCTCGGCTGATTCTGCCGTAACGAGCTTGTCATCTGAAAAAGCAAGGCCACGAACTTTCACTGTCCCAAGATCAACTCCTTCCTCGTCAAAGAGAGCCATTCTCTGACATTTGTCCATGTATATGTCAAACATACAAGAGGACATAACGCATCCTTGCCTAACGCTCTGCCTAATATCAAACCAATCGCTTAGTTGTCCATTTACTCTCATACTTGCTTTGCTATCATTATATATTGCTTGTATTGATTTCAGAAGCAACCCAGTCACTCCATATTCTTCAAGGACCTTCCAAAGTTTAGCTCTATTTACCTTGTCGAAAGCTTTTTCCAGATCAACAAATGCACAGAAAACTTTTTTGTTCACTCTCAGGCTTTTTTTGTGATCTGTCTCAAGCTCAGTATCGGATCCACACATTATCTCCCTGGCATTAATCCACATTCATCTTCCCAGATCCTTTCCTTTGTTGCTCCCATGACTTTATCAATAAGTATTTTGGTAAATATTTTTTGTACAGTACTTAGGAGGCTAATCGCTCTATAATTAGTACAGTCACCTGGAACACCTTTCTCCTTGTAAATTGGGACAATAATCGCCTTTCTCCAATCACTCGGGCCTTCGCTTTTCACGGTATTCATAAACTCACACAAATATCTGCCACCGAACTTAAGCATTTCAGAGGTAAATCCATCCACACCGTCAGCCTTACCAATCTTTAGTTTCTTGATTACGGGAATAATGTCGATACCGATTCTGCTTCCGCCACCTACATCGGAATTGTCTAACGTATCCGTGTCTGTGTCGCTGTTGTTGTGCTCCGCGGCTTCACCTTCATACAGCTTCTTGAAAAAATCCCGCATACAGTCTTTCACTATGTCCGAATCCCATACCATTTCAACGTCAGCATTCCTAATTCTGACTACCCCAGTGCTAGTATTTCCTTTTTCAGCCTTTTTAACCCATTTCCAAAATAGTTTCTTATTTTCTTCGAAAACATTTTGCATTTTCGTATCTTCTTCTGTTTTGATTATATCCTTGCTTTCTTCTAGTAGTTTATTTGCTTTCCTCTTTTTTCCCTATAATTATTTTGATGACCCTATTCCTTTCCCTATCGCTAAGACCTCTAGTATTCAACATTCTCGAGTACGCTTCTTGTTTCTCGTTGACTGCGACGCGTATTTCATCATTCCACCACGCATCACCGGATTTTCTTCCTACAGTCGCAGCACCACACACTTCCGAAGCACTGTCGAAGATTCCATTTCGCAGTATTATCCAAGCACCCTCAACCTATTTGTTGCCTAATTATGTCTTCCAATCATCTTTCTGATGTCCTAAATATTTATCCAGCTTTTCACAATATACTATTGGTACTCCTGGTTTTTGCATATTCTCTATTCTGACTCGCGTCAGTTTGGATTTTTTTATGATTTTTCTTCTCCTCCATCCATTTTTGAAACTATAAAATAGTGATCCGATCCGCATTCAGAACCTGTCATGACCCTTGTATTTTTTACAAGCCCTCTCTGTCTTTCATACGCTACAACAAAGTCAATCATGCTATGGCTTTCGCCTCTGCACCAGATTTATATGTGTATCATTTTGTGCCTAAACCAGGTGTTTTCTAATAAACAAACCCTTTTTTTAGCACAAAATGCTCAATTTGTCTCCAGTACCATTCGTTTTTGTATCTCGAAATGATAAGTACTCTGTCAGTACCTTCGCGTTGCACATCAACCCAACCGTTCATGTCTCCGAGTAATATTGTTCTTTCGCCCGAATCACATGATTCTATTAAATCATTCAACGAGTCCCAGGAACTGTCTTTTGCCTCTTTACTGTTGCCTTCGACAGGAGCAAAACATGCTACAATAAACAGTCTTCTGATTCCAACTTTCATTCTCACCTATAATAATGTAGGATAAACGCACTCATACATTTTGACATGCTCTTTTGCTCTCTCATTCATAATTAGACCAATTCCTTGGATAGCGTGTGATGCATTGTCTACTCCTGACCAGAGTTCGAACTACTCCCGAACTGACACAAAAGAGTAACGATCCTCGAAAGCGAAACTCGACACTGCGATTTTATGGTAAAAAAACATTCCGAAATTCCTACATAAATGCTCAAGTACAAAATACGAAGTAATTCAGCTTCATTCAAAGCTTGAAAATAAAGTAAAGGAAAATCTTCTAATTTCAACCGCAAAGGATGAATTTATTCCCCGAAATACCAAGAAGATCAATTTTCTAGCAAGAAAATACGAATTTACATCAAAATAAATCAATTTTCACTAAATAAAATTTCGGCGAAACTTAAAAGGGACAAAATAAGGTACTCATCCTTGAATAGTCATGGAATTGGTCATGGAACATTGTTCCGAATTATAACACGAAATGCTGTTTATATAGACAATTCGATATGATACTCAAGGGGGGAGGGGTGTATAAAAAATGTTTTTTCATGAATTTTTTTTGGGAATATTACAAAAGTAAATTTATTCTAATATTAAGCATATTTTAAAGTAGCATTTCAAGAATATTTGTTTAAATTTTGGCGAAATTTTTTTTTTTTTAATTACACTGAATCATCGATTCCAGCTCCATAAAGGAAATCTCCTGTAGCAATTTCCTTGTCTTCAGCTTCCTTCCTATCAAGTCTACTTTGAATCGTAGCATGTTTGGTTTCTCATTTTTCTTCTTTATCAGCCCTTGCGATACGAACGCTGTCCTCGTGTTTCAGAAAGGTGTATAACTTTGCGAGTTTTGCTCCGACTAACTTGAAATTTTAAAGCAATATTCTTCAAGTTTTTCACTATAAGAAAATCCCACAACAAAAAATCGACTTTTTGATCCCCCCCCCCCCCCCCCCCCCCATATTTTTAAGGTCAATATAATTGAAGAAATAATAATATTGACAGGAGACAACTGTTCTTCTAATTTTACCTCAAAAAAATACACATTTTTTAGTGAAAAATACATGAAAACACCAAGTTTTTTCGCTTCCCTCGACTGATTCTTGTTTATAATTAACAATTAAAGGTACGAGTATTTCAATGAAAGTATGGAATTCAGAAAAGCCGTTTTGGTGCGCTGAATCCGAACCCGCAATCAGAATTGGCCCTGCACGTCTGGTTTTGACCCTAACCTCAAAAACAGCTTTTGAGGTGTTCTTTGAAGCTAGGATCAAAAGACATGTAGGACCAACCCTGATGGCAGATTCAGATTCAGCGCGTCAAAATACATAGGACTATATATGTCACGACCACAGATCATGACATTTTTTTTGGTTTGTGGCTTGTGGGACTTGACGATCTTGAATTTATGAATAAGTCCTCACCCAATTAGCTATTAGAAGTGTGGTATGACTCAAAAACCCCCAAAAATGTATTAATATGTGTTTGTTCCGATTTTATACAAGCAAATCGAGCCATTTTAGTGATTTTGAGGTGTTTCTTAGGGTAAAACGCTGGCCCTTAGGGCAAATTATGACTTTGGATTCGGATTCAGGATCCCCACATCACGACACTTTTTTGTGTGTGGCTGTGTTTATAATAAAATAGAGTTTTGAGATACATAATACTTTTATCGTTAGCTGCTAATGGTAAATGAATACTCAAATAACTGTTGGGCCGATAATACCAATTTTTATCAAAAACTATTCAATGTCAAAATTGTGTTGTTGTCTTGTCAGCACGATATCTTTCGAAAGAATTAGTCGCTTGGATTGTGCTTTTGTCAGAGCTTTTGAAAGCCTATACGAAAAGGACATCATTTTCAAATTATACTTTCACTTGAAAGCTTTCAAATCGAAATCAGTAAGACTTGCAAAATTGCGGTATTCTGTATGAATCTAATAGCTTTCAAATTCGAAAAAGTCAAATTTAATTTCTACCATGCTTCAAATCCATTCTGTACCAGTGGTGGGTCCAGGGGGGGGGGGGGGCCCCAAGTGCTCTGTAACGTGTATTTTCATAATATTCAATTCTGAAAAATGATGAGTGATATATATTTTTAAAAGATCCTCCCCCCCCCCCCAAGAATTGTTGCTGGGTCCGCCACTGTTTGTACAAATCATTTTTATGAAATTTGGGTAGGATTTATAATGACATTATTATTTCAGTTACTTTAAATTTGGATTGTTTGAAGTTAGTTCTTCACCAAATTTAATATCAACGTTGAAGGCAGAGAAAAAGGGAACACTTTTGAGAATTAGTGTATTTTGGGGGACCAAAAAAATATAAAACATGTGCAAATGTGAAAAAAGGTATAAAGATTTCCATTCATTCAATATTCGGGAACAATTTTTCGACAAAGAAACGTATAATGATACAAAGAAACTGAAAAAAAATTGTAATCGAGAAGTTACTTTGAAGTTTTATAGCACCTTTTCAAAAATTGCATGCCTTTTTTACGGTTTACCCTTAGTTTGTTTGATTGTTAAATAATAAATTCCTCATACCTATTCTAAAAAAGCACAATTTTTCATCATCGGTATTTGAAAAAAAAGTATTATAAACTTCTATGAGTTTTCCTTGTACAGTCTCACTCAGAAATACATTCCCACAATTGTGACAAACTGTAACAAATGTACCCAAATAACGAACATCAGTCGATTTGAATGTAAAATATCGCAACTGGATTTACTTCATTACTCATTACAAGAAAAATGATTACTTACAAACAAACTAGACTTAATAATTATTCATCGTCGTGACACTCTTATCGCCTTTACGACATTTTGTTCAAAATGGCTACATGCAAGGATTGTAACTGCGTTGTCCATTTGTCCAAAGCATTGTAACGAGCCGCACAAACTGACTTCTTATCGAGCTCAAGCACTTGGTTGACCTGTTAACAAATAAACAGAAAATAAATTATATCCGGTGAATTCTACGTCCAGTTTCTAAAAAATCTCGTAAACTCTATTCAACTTCAACATAGTTCACTGGTCGCAAACTAATTTACCAACGATTCCTCATAAAATTATTAGTCAATTCAAACCCTGGTTGAACGAATTTTTAAAACAAACCACAACATTCTGTGAAAATCTCATTTTCAGATATGATCATAGAAAATTGTAGATTTGACAATAGCTGAGAGATAGGTCATAATTCAGCATAGAAAACTAAGAAGTTTGAAATATCAAGATTTTCAATGAGTTCACTGGAAATCTTGATTTTTCAAACTTTGAATAATTATGAAGTTTATTGATTTTTCATTAAAATAAGAAAAAAGAACTATAAGAAAAATCTACACAATCTTCATTTTGTACAGCTTCTTGTACAAAATAACGAATGTTTACAAAGATTTGTGAAAATTACACTATTATAAGAAATTTGAAAAATATATACAAATGGAAAAAGAACAATCAGTTTTCCATAACTTGTTTTTAGAAAATTACAAATGCATTCAAAAAATCATGAAAAAATGAGAGTATTCTAATAAACGAGAATATTTTGATAATATGACGAAAATTGCGCACACAACAAATATTCACAAATATGCAAATAATAATTACTTTTTGATGAGGCGCGTAGTTTTTGTTTTATTAAAAAAAAAGAACATTCAAAAGTTGCAATCGAAAAAAGCGCTACAAATGAGTAACCCATCGTTTTTTGATGACATACTTGTACGTAGTTTTCGTTTAAATCGTGAAGAATAACTGGAAAAATAAACAAATTTGATTTTTACGAATGTGTCTGCTGTATGTCTGTATGTATTTCTGTATGTATGCACAATACTTTTGAAAAGACTGAACTATTGGACTGGACTTAGGTATATTCTTTCGGTGTCAGAAACGGAAGGTCAAGTTCATTGCCCAGCTGTTTTGGATGAAAATTCGAAAAAGTTAGAGCATTTCGAAAATTTGTAGACTATTTTTTCAAGACTCAAAAATTGTGAGCAAGGCATCCTGTAGTACTTAATAAGTGGAACAATTTATCCTCATGATATTTTTTGATGGAAACAAAATTGTCAGAGCTATAGCATTTTCAAAATTCGGAAATGCAATCCTCAAAAAATCGAAAATTCAAATTTTGGTCCAACAAAAAATGAAAAATAGAAAACTTCATTTATTGGTTATAATATGCAAGGCACAGAAAAATATAATGGAACAGAAATTGTGAAATCAAAAAAATTCTACAAATTTAGCATAAATTACTTTTTGATACGTTGAACGGAAAAGGAAAAAAATTGAAATTTCAAGAAAAACGACACAACTGGTGAAAAAAATGAAGAAAAAAAAGTTCTCCTCCTAAAACT
Source organism: Neuroterus valhalla (assembly GCA_011762715.2). Lineage (NCBI taxonomy): Eukaryota > Metazoa > Arthropoda > Insecta > Hymenoptera > Cynipidae > Neuroterus > Neuroterus valhalla. Next base: position 4,693 of record WSXT02044175.1, on the reverse strand, counting down.
AAGCTAAAAATTTGTTGTCATTAATTTTTTGATGGGACGCGTAGTTTTTGTTCCAATCGTAATTATAATATCAAAAATATACTAACTTAATTTTCTGAAGAACAAAACAAGATACCAGGCATACAAAGTGGTATAATATACATTTAATGTAGTAGAGACAAAGATAATTAGAAAAGTTCGTGTTTCGGACTAATTCTAATGGAATGCGTAGCGCGAGATCTGACAAGAATTTTTCAAAATCGCTTTCTGCTAGAAAACCGTTCCGAGTCTGAGAATGAATAAGAATTCGTAGAAATTGAATTCTAAAGAGTTCTCAATAATATTAAAAAAGAAGTTTTTAACCTTGAATTAAAATAATATTATTTATATTAGTATGGACAATAAATTCGTATCAAACCTGCCTATAATTTTGTATTTATCTTATAAATGTCTGACGAATCCACTATGTACAACTTCAATTCTAAATACTCTACTTAAAATTATCTAATAATATACTTAATAATAATCAATCCTCTACCTGATCGATACGCCCGCGGATCGTATTATCCAAAATGCAAGAAACTAGCAGACTTTCAACTTCAGATGCGTCTATATTGAGCTCTTTACTTATAAAAGGGATGTGGATTCTCGTGTAAGGCTTTATTAACTTAATGAGAACCTAAAAAAAATTAAATAATGTATTTAAATTTGTTGAATAATAATTTTCCAGTATATGAGAATAAATTACCTGAGTTCTAATATTACGTAGCAAATCTTCAATGTGTTCTCTAATGAACGGATCGTCCATAATATTATTCCTATTCTGTTTAAGAATCAACTCAAACTGATTAATATCGTTGTTCTGGTAACTGACAACTAAATTCGTCATTGCCAGAATTTCTGGATCATTTTTATAAGGCTTCGCTTCCTGAGAGTCGAATGGGTTTATTCCAGATTTCATTAACCTAGACAAGAATTAGAATTAGCTTCAGATTAATTACATAAAAAAAAACATTACTAAAGTGATTAATTTTTTACAATATTCTTACATGTTGGCTAGGACTAGGTATTTTAAACATGTCGTACGCCTCGGCGAGCCAGACTCATCGTAGTTTTTAAATGCCTCGAAAAAGTCAGTGTGTGCACGTTCGAATTCTCCTTCTCTCAAATGCATTTTACCCCCGCATTCTAAAATAATCACAGTAATCAGAAAATTGAACATATTTTAACAGTAGCTGAAAAATTAAAAAATATTCTAAATATTGAATTTATTTTACCTCTAATGACTCCCATAATAAGAGGATGAGGTATCGCACTCTTAATGTGCAGACTTTGTTCATAAAGTGTTTTTAGTTTCTTGTTGTTTTTCTGAGCAGTATACATTTGGATTTCTAGCGCATAAATTTCCAACAACTGAGTTCCCTTTTTCAAGTCATCCTCGCCGTCGTCAGTCTAGAAAAAAAAGGAAATAAGAAATCATGCAAAACACTTTACTGAAGGAAGTATTGCATATTGTAAATACGGGCACCCATAAAAATGTGCAATGTTTAGACGTAAAAATCACTTCTTAGCTAAAAGAGAATGTTCGTCATGACCATTCATAACACGACAACATCTACACTAACTTGGAACTACTGAACTGCAGTTTGAGATTTTAATACAATATTGAATAGAAAACATCAATAAATATATAAATAAAAATAAAATAATAAAATAAAAATAAATAAATATTGTCTCTGATCAGCTTGAGATTTCCAACAGCTCTCTTGTCAGATGAAATTGTAATTGAAATCAAAAAGACAACCGTCAAGTGTGTGTTTTACCTGACAGCTTTGATGAAGTTGTTTGAGTATTTTTGCTAGCTTATTAAAGTCGGATCGATCGAAATACAGCTTTCCTAGTTTGGTATTTGTTTTAAACCACAGTCTATCATTCTTGGCATCCTTTAAAGCATCTAGGGTAGTTTCATAGAAGTCCTGGAGTAATTCCATCTGAAATGGAGAAGCAACTCATTGGACAATAAAGAACTTAGTCGACACTGGAAAATCTAAGTACTTCTCGAATCAAAATCTTTGAAATATTTTTTTTACATAATATTATGTAATACTAACGTTTTTGGAGGTACTGATGTAATCCAAAATCGAGTTAATGGACTTTTCTGAATGATTCCTCGTTACAGCACTTTTGATGTAGGTTAGAAGCTGTTTATACCTGGTCATCATCTCCTTGTAATTAGACTAAAAGAAGAGTCTAGGTATTAATTTCACTAAGAATACCTTCGAGATTGATAGTTCCAAACAGAGAATTTCTGAGACAGAATTTAAGATATTTAATGAAAATTACACGCACGAGTTTGAAGTTGATTTTTATCATTTGCTTAAGAGCTTTGAATCCCCATTCTCCTTTATCACCTCCTTCCAAATCCAGAACCTTTTGAAAACTCTGTAAAGCTGCTTTTGGATCATCTTCCTTTAAGGCTTTGCTATTGTAGTACTGATTTTCTAAGTCAACATCAGGTTCAGAATTAGAATCTTCGGAATACTCCTGAAATCATTTGCCAAATTTATTTCAACTGGGTAAGGATCAGCAAAAAAGTTAGGGATTTGTCAGAAACCGGATTTTTACCTATGAAAATAACAATGAGCTATAGTCAAGCGGAAAAAATTATGAAAAAAAATTCATTAGAACATTTAGATATTTTAAATTATTTTTTAAAGTTCTTTTTTATTCTATGTTCAAAATTCGCAGCTGTTTACGTTTCACGACCTAGAATTAAAAAACGTTCAAGTTCCTAAATTTGGATTCAGAAATTCGAAATTTTGTTTACAGTGCCTATGCACGAAGAAAGTTTCGGATAAATATTAAGGTCACAAATATTATTTAAATACTTTTGAGTATAGCGACTCTTTAATTTGTATGTAATAAGAATTATGCTTTTTATGAAACAATCAAATGTGAGCAAAGTGGTGAAAATTGTACTTGTGAAAGCTTTTCAATTTAACAAATAAATCAACTCAGTATTTGGTTTGCCGAGATTTACAGAGTAATAATATTTCGAAGTAACAGAAATAAATCGAAATGAATGCAAATAGATTTAAATTGATATATTTTCAATATGAGTTCCTCGCCTCTTATTTGTCATAAAATGTAAAAAACCGGGAGCAACTATACAATTCAAAGTTCACCTTTGCCAACTGAAATCTGAAAATGGATTGTATCTCAAAAACACCGGTCATACGATCAACATAATTCAAAGCACACAGTCAAAATAATACCTCAAATACTTCTTTCATTGAATCCAAGAAAAGCCAGATTCCTTTTTTTTATTTATTTATAAATATCCTGAATGTGAGTATAGAAATCGCATACGAAACAATGTATACTTAGGGAAATTTAAATTCGGAATAAAATTCGCAGAACAATTTTCGGACATTAGGTAAAATGCCTTATTCTTGAATTGAAGTCCAGCTGGAAATTTGGGTCGGATTCCTCAAAAGTCGAGGCCGAAAAAAAAACAAACAAAGGCTGCTTGGTTTGCTTTGAATTACATCAATGGCATCCACATCTTCCCCCAAAAAAAAACCTAACCTCAAAAATCGCAAGAAAGTTCTGATCTGCGGGATTCAAATATGATGAAACCGCAAGACTTACCAGTCCGTAATCTTCCTCTTCTTCGCACATAAAATCATCTTCGCCGTCTGACATTTTGCTAAATTCAACTAACCGTAAAAGGCAAGGGAAATATCCACGCGATCCACGCGGCCTTTTACACTGACAGAAACATTTACATTCGAGCTTCAAAGTTGCACTCCATGTACATATACTACACCTAACGCATTTGTCAAATAATTCACATTCAATAAATAGGAACTAAAGGTAACTTAAGCATATCATTTACATGGGACTTATAATCAAACTAACAACTCGAAAATATATTGAAAATATATGCAATGGAATGGCTAGGAAACTGGAACTGGAAGCTGTACAATTGCAAATGATTGCAAACTGGAGGATATGAGACATCAGACTTTTGATACTACATTTTACCGACACGAGAGTGTTTGTTACCGGCTGTCAATAAACTAGATAACTGAACATCAATTGTTTGTGTTCAACCAATTCAATTATTTATCATTTTCAGGTTATTTTCTTCGAGAGTACTTTTGAAATACATCAGTTTCACTGATTCTCCATTCAGAATGATATATGAAAACTGCCAATAGATTATATTACATTAGATTGCTACATTACCGCATTACCCAAGGGTCCCACTCACAAATTTTCTACCCAAACGTTCATTATCGCCTTGGCCCAGCTCAAAGATTTTAGTCAGGTGAATATTAATAATTTAAGGCTATGTTATACCAAAACTTTTTGGTTATACCAAAGATGATTTTTCTTACCCAATTCCTACCTTACCAATATTTTTTTTGCAACAACTTACGTTCGCTCCGAATTAGATATCGAGTCTAAATTTTGGGAAAAGCGTAAGAAAACAATAAACTACATTTGTATACAACATTTTCTTCAGACAATTTTGTTTGAAACATTTTCTCCAAAAAATATTCAGAAATAATTTTTTGCAAGATTCCAACTTGAGGCCATTTTAAACTTACCTGATTCCTACCTTACTGACCTCTTTTTTTGCAACAACTCACGTCTACACCGAAATAGATATCGAGTTGATATTTTGAGAAAAGCCTTAGAAAACAAT
>WSXT02044164.1:0-13214 GCA_011762715.2 Neuroterus valhalla | reverse complement strand
CCAACTTTCCTCCGCGGACAATACTTCTCCGCGTGTTGGAGCGCTAAGGCGGTTATTGCATCCGGGCCTTCAATTGTGAAGACTTCGGAATAGAGACAAATGAAAAATTTCCAATCATTCTTTCAAAATTTCATGACTTTTCCAGCTTTGTCAGTCACTTTCAATCAATTTCATGACTTTTTCCAGGCCTTGTAGCGATTTTGTCCTCTTTGTTCGGAAGTTCAACTTAGTTTGTGATTACATCTGTTTGGTTTAATTTTTTTTCGGATTCAACTATGTATTTGGTTAGAAAAATAATTTTTCTCGTTATAAATTAATTCATTATGTTGAAAAGTCTACTTTACTTTTCTTACTTTTAGTGGTATTTTTATCAACCACATTGGTTTGCCTTATCTATAAATATATTCGAACGTGTATGTTCATTAGTCAATCAGATGTTGAGATTAACTTCCAAGAAATATATTTGAAATAAAAAACTGAAGTAAATGCTATTGTTTAACTTTATTTCTCCTCATCCAGGGAATAAAACAAATTTTTGAACAAAGGATTGCGGGTCCAACTGGTCCAAGATGAATTCGATGCAATTGTCTTCCAGAATTAGTCTGATATTGTTAGTAAAAAGCACATAAAAACGTCTACAAACTTTAAATTCTATCATTCATAAGCGTTTGAAATTAGTTTGAATCACTTTCTCTTGAATTTAAAAAATACTCTTTCATTTCGAATTCAGATATGATTAGAACGAAGGACAAAGACTTTAAATTGAATTTCTAATAGACCCGAAGATATTGCCGAATAGTTTCAAACTTTTTCATAACTTAAAGTTAATCAATTAAAGAGAATGTAATTCATCGATCAAAACTTTTTGTACAAAATCTCGTGACCGCCGAAGGTATTTAATGAAAAGCGAAGACTATTTTATATGATAGTTTTTGTATCGCTCACATCAATTCTAAACCCTATGAGGTACGTCGAACACAATTCAGCAGTTATTCATTATAATTATATACTGAAATCCTAGGTCTCCGAAGCCTTAAAAATATTTATTTTTCTTTTTAATTAAACGAGCAGAGTGTACATAAATTTTATTAATGGTAGTCTAAACTCGTTCAATTATGTAATTGATATAGATACTTTACTATTACTTTTACCATAAGGGTAATTGGATTATCGGATTCACGTATGCATTGGGTAGTAACTTTTTTTATTAAAAATTGGTAATTCGGTTCTCGTTAAATCAGTATCGTTACAAAATTTAAGAAAACATGAGGGAATCGTAACGTCGAAAGAACTTGACGATAACAGAACTTTGCACTTGAGCTATACACAGTAGAAAAGTGGATTCCATCTCAGTGGATTGCAACCAAACCGGATTCGAGGAGTTTTTGAAGTTTTGCTGCGATATCTGGATTTTTAAGGTGACTGAAAAAAGAAATCGTATAAGTAAAAATTTAATTTATTAATAATATTCTTTTCATTTTGATTCTCAATTCATGCGTTTCAATAATTTGAACCTGATTTCACTCAACATATGTATTTTAAAAATATATATTTATTTCATTTTTCATTTATAAAATAAACTTTAGTTATCCTGTTTAGGATAATAAACTTATTCACAGTTGAAAGCAGAAAATTGATTTTTTCTAGAAATTTGAGATAAATATTCTTTCCTTTAACGTATAATTAGAAAATTAGTAAGGAGACTGAACATTGTGAAAAAAATTATATATTCCTTCATCATTTTAATTCGCCATTGCTATCAAACTTTCCAAAATAAAATTATTTTTCTTCTAAACTGACTTCAGGGATCACAGCGGTACAGTCGTTCACTTTTAAGTAAAGGAGGTTTTCTCACATTTTTTCTAGATAGCTTTAATTAATTTGTTTAACACTTCAGCACTTTCTGCTGATAAAAATATATCCGGAAAAATTAAAAATGATCAAAGATTAACAAATAAATATTTGCTCATGTTTTGATTTGTAAATATGTATTTTTTTGGTTATGTAAGCTGGAAAGAAATAATTTTAGAAACTCTTGAATAACAATTCAAGAAACCTAATCCTTCTGTTTTTGTTTCCTTGAACTTTGCATTTTTTTGAATTATATTTGTAGGAGTCGGAAGCTCTCATATGTTCAACACAATTTGTATCTCATATAATAAATCAAATATTACAGTAAAAAAAGATTATTCTTTTTTACGAATTTAACAATATTATGGAGATAACTATTTTTTTCAAATATGCAATTTACTTGGAGTTTTGTTTGACAATTCATTATTTTATTAAGACTTTTATTATATGGTTAAAAAATACTTTTTTGGAAAAAACTCATATTTTTAGGTTAAAAATTCAAGGATGTTTTGGTTTGAAAATTCATTTCGTATGGTAGAAATTTCAAGTTTTTTGGCTGAAATATTATTTGATTGAAAGTTATCCTGTTCTGCATCTATAATATTTTTTGATTGAGATTTCAGCTACTATATTGTTTGTTGAGGATTCTTATCATTTATATTGAAAATTGAACTGTTTTCTATTTGAAATTGAAATATTTTTTGGTCAAAATATTAGCTATTATATTTTTCATCAAGAATTCGTCATGAATTTTCTACCGAAAAAGAACAACTTCGTACCAAAAATCTGAATTTTCAATTAAAGAGACGAATATATAATGAAGAATATATTAGTTGACATTTTAACTCTACAAGATGCTATTTTCAAATAAAAAGTTGTTCAATTTCTGATAAAATAATTAAATTTTTAACAAAGGAGAGGGATCTTTAACGAGAAATCCAATAGCTGACGTTTCAGCCAAAAAATTTTCCAATTTTGAATCAAACGTAATTAAATGAAATTAGTTTCAGAACAAAAGAAAATTAATTTCCAACAACATATTTAAATTCTTATACCATAAAAACGTATTCTCCATAAAGCAGGTAAATCCTTGACAAAAAATAAAGTTTTTAACCGAACACTTGATATATCTACTAAAATTGTTGAACTTTCCACAAAATTGTGTTTTCAACAATGAAAGATTTCCTAGTCAAAAAGAAGAAATTTCGATAATTGTTGAATTTTTGAACCAAAAAGACGAATTTCCAACCGAAAACGTTTCTAATCAAATAAAATTTTTGAATTATCTGCCAAAAAATTATAATTTCCAAACAAACAAGAAAAAATGATTTTAAACAATAGTTTAATTTTCAACCATATATAAAGATTCAAAAAAGAAATTAATTTTTTACAAAGTAGTTGAAAGGTCAAGAAGAAAATCTGAATTTTCAACAAAAAAATCAATTTTCAACCAGATAACAAAACTGTTGAAAAATCTGAGAGCTTTTAACTGATGAAAATACATCCGAAAAAAATGGTAAAGTTTGAGGGAACAAAAACAGGAAAAATAGATTTTTCAAGAAGTGATTTCCATGTTTTTCAAATTAATTTTTTTCTAGTTGCATACCTAGAAAAATATATTCGAAACAAACAAAACTTGAGCATGTTTCAGTTCTGTTCTTAATCTATTCATCAAAAAATTATGTTATTTATCTATTTTTCATTCTTCGAAATTTTCGAATTTTCATCTTAAGTGCTGAAGTATCCCCACAGATTTTACAAAGCTAGATAATAAAAATGTTTCAAGCACAAAAATGACTAGAAAACTTATTTGAGAAAAAGCGTTGCTGTTAGTTCTTAGTGATAATTGAGGTACTTAGAGAAAGAGTAAAGTAACTTTTTCTTGAAGGGGAAAGTGCAACAGAAAAACTGTGGTAGAAAAAGGAAGACAAATATCATGTTTTGGTAAATTGAATAAAATATTGTCAGAAGTAAACAGCGATAGAATACTGGACCTTGGTAAAAAGCAACTGTAGTAATTTAGTGATGAAGTGCAACAAAGAGAATTTAGTGGAAAAACGAGACGGAATAGTAGGTAGTGGAAAACAGCAACAGACGCGATTCGGTGGTAAAACGCGACGAAATAAATTTGTAGAAAAAATTTGACGGAATAGTAGGTAGCGGGAAAGAGCGACTTATGACGTTTAGTGGTAGAACACGATAAATTAAATTGCGAAATCAATTATAATAACGAAATTAATGTTAACGAATTTCGTTGAGAGAATATTTCAAGAAAAAAAAAAGAATTAGAAGAAAAATTTAGAGAACACGCAGTTTCATTTTTTGTATTTATTATTTTGTAATAGTTTGTAACATTTTGTAACAACAAAAATCGAAATCAAGCTCTGACAAAAAACATACTTTATCACGGAATTATTGTAGTAGTCGTAGAAGCAAGACGATACTACGTAATCCTGATGATACATATGTATAATAATTATTCAGAATAAATGGTAACGTAAGTTAATAAATGTTTAAAAGATAATTGACTATTTTTCTTGTGTTCTATCTTTTATATTTTGTATAAACCATTTTGATTTCGTATTTAAGATTGCAATTTTCGTTCGAAACACTTATTTCATAATTCAAATTAAATATATAAATGCTACAAGTAATTAAATAATTAATAATTTAAAAGAAAATACACAACTCTTCAAACGAGCGATAATAAAGAGTTGAAACAGAGCTTTCATTTTAAAAATGACTAAACAATCATTAAAAATTATAATTTTCTTGATTAATATCAAAAAATTAATGAATAAACAGTTTCGCAATAAAGGGTATAAAAGAAAAGTGAAGGCAGCGAGAACCGAGCGTTCAACCCTGCGATTATCAGCCAAACGCTTTACCAGGTAAGCTACCACGTACTTGCAAATACATTTACGCTAGCTTAATGACCATCCGCTCACAATTCTTCAAATGCATTATTATAATTATTATAATGTAACATTAAAATGTACTAGAATAATTCGGTGATAAAGTATGTTTTTTGTCAGAGCTTGACTTCGATTTCTGTTGTTACAAACTATTACAAAATAATAAATACAAAAAATGAAACTGCGTGTTCCCTAAATTTTTCTTCTAATTCTTTTTTTTTTAAATATTCTCTCACCGGAATTTGTTAACATTAATTTCTTCATCATAATTGATTTCGCAATTTTTCAACATTAATTTTGTCGTGTTTTACCACTAAACGACATATGTCGCTCTTTCCCGCTACCTACTATTCTATCACATTTTTCCTCCAAATTTATTTCGTCGCGTTTTACCGCCGAACACTTTATCACTAAATTACTAAAGTTGCTTTTTACCAAGGTCCAGTATTCTATCGCTGTTTACTTCTGACAATATTTTATTTCAATTTACCAAAACATGATATTTGTCTTCCTTTTTCTACCACAGTTTTTCTGTTGCACTTTCCCCTTCAAAAAAAATTTACTATACTCTTCCTTCAAGTGACTTTATTGATATCCCCTTTTTAATTCACTTTTTTTCGGAATGGAATCTCCCTTTGTACCTAAAATTGAAATACTGCACTTTTGGGATCCCTGTCCCTTTGAAAATCATTTTTCGTGTATAGTAACCACAATAAGAGAATCTGAAAATGGAATAAATTTAAAAATACTTACTCTTGCAAAGCTTTGGGATCGCTCTGCATCTGTTCGAGAATCAATCTCATGGCTGGATCTCTCAATATGCTCTGCACCTCCGGATCAGCCATAGCTCTCTTCCTGACTTCCTCAGGATTAGAACTAACTGCCACCGAACACGAACGATATCCATCCAAAGCCTCACTGTTGCTTGGATCCAGATCTAACGCCTTTTGATAAGCTACCAGCGCTTTTCCCTGTTGCTGCATTCCCTGCAAAATCTTTCCTTTCCTAATCCATCCCTTGATAAATTTAGGATCAATCTCGACACACTTCTCGCAATCCTTCAATCCTAAATCAAATGCAGCCAATTTCGTATAACAAGCCGCCCTATTACTATAATATTTCGGATCGTCCGGGTTTCTTAAAATAGCTTCAGTGTAATGTTTCACTGCCGATGCATAATCACCAATCTTAAACTTCTCATTTCCTAATTCCTTCTCTTCTTCAGCCTTCTCTGGATCCACATAAGCTTTCCTTTCTTCCTCCTTGATTATCTTTTCTATATCAGAAAGCAAACTTCTAATCTCCGGTGTTCTGTGTTCTGACATTGACTTCTCGTAATAAACCTTAGCCTGCTTCCAATTATTCATTTTTTTATGAGCATGTCCGAGTCTCGTGAAGGCCTTGGCGATGAGTTTAAAGTCCGCCCTATTCTCGCGACCAATTTCGATTGCCTTCTCGCACTGCTCTATGCATTTCTGGTACTCTTTCTGTTCAAAGTAGACGGCGGCAATGTTCAGAAGAAAAGTGATTTCAGTCGGGTTGAGTTCAACAGCTTTGTTGTAATGTTCAAGGGCGACTTCGAAATTCTTCTTCTTGTAGGCTTCGTTACCAAGATTCTTTTCCTGGAGCGCCTGCTTCTTCTCGGGAGGGAGATTATCTTCTTCCTTAGGTTTTGGCTGCTCTTTAGGCTTCGGCGGTTCTTCCTTCTTCGGTGGATCGGTGTCCATAGGTTCTTCCATGTCCATGTTCATTCCAAAAAGAACGCCGAGGGTCGTCATAACTCTATTGTCTTGCAATTTCATCCCCAGGAGTTTTGGATTCGAACGGATCTCTTGAATAAGTTTCAAATATTCAGGGTCATCGAGGTAGGCTCTCGTTCGAGGATCGTTCCTGAGTTTCACGAAGAGGTCTGGGGTGTTGAAAGGGTTTGTCATCGAAGGTCCTTGTTGTTGGGCTCTGAGGTCTGCGAGACTCTCTCTGATTTGGGCGTTTGTGGGGTCGAGCTGCAAGCCTTTTTCGTAGGCTTTGATAGACTCTTCTACGTCGCCCAAATAGGCCAAGGCACTTCCTTTTCGCGAGTACCCTTTTGCCCAGTCGGGTTGGAGGGAAACAGTCTTTTCAGCGTCATCGAGAGCTTGGCTATATTTTCCAGCCTTGGCATAAGCTGCTGATCTATTGCTGTAGAGAACGTGGTTTGTGGGATCAATAGTGATTCCTTCGGTGTAAAATTTGACCGCTTCGTCAAATTTTCCCTCCTGCAAAGCCTTGTTTCCCTTGTCTTTCAATTCTGTCGCCTAGAAATAATTCAAAAGAGTAAGATATCACTTGAGATTCACAAAGAAATGAATTTGTTAATGGATCAATTCCATTTCAAACCAAGCAGAGAGGTCCAGCTATGGTTGTAAGAACATCTCTGAAGCGAATTTAAAAATCTATACTTAATAGAGTCAAAACGAAGAGACGAATATTTCACTGATTAGACAAAAAAATTGTTTTCGATTAATTACAATGGTTCGAAAATTACGAGAGGAATCTAAAAAAAATGGCAATTTTATCCTCAAAGTATAGTATTTTCTGAATAAGCATAGTTATTTAGGACTTCCTTTTTTAATTCAACATGAGAACTTCTGTTCTTCGAAAAACTTCACATTGAAGAAATTACTTATGAAAAAAATATGGCTACCCAATCAACTCCTAATTACCATATTAATCATATAGATTATAGAACATATTGTACTAATTACTTCTCTGTTTCTATTTCAGAAAACATCTGCGTTTTTCACGCAGTTACTTCTAGTTTCAAATTCAACTTAACTTTAACACATAATGCTTAAATATGTATCATTGATTTAAATTATTGGATTAAATATGTCTTCCACTTCTGAAAGGTTCAATTGAATGTAATCAACATGAAAAATCGGAATATTTATACAATCTCAGAATTTTATTATAAATAATTTTCTTTTTCAAACTTTGTGAATATCTGAATGCGTAAAATAATAAATATTTTTGTTAGAAATTCATATTTTCGGATTGTAAGTCCCATTGTTTTGTAAAAAAGTCGTATTTTTTATTTAAAATTTCAATAGTTTGCTAAAATATGCAATTATTTACTTAAAAATTAGAAAATTTGGTTAAAAAATAATTTTTGTGTAGTAATTCATATTTTCGGGTCAAGGGTCTAATTAATGTTGCGAATCTATTTTTTTTTGGTTTGGAAATTCACCTCTTTCGGTCGGAAAATTATTCTATGCTGATTGAGGATTCTACTTTTTCAATAGAAAGTTCAATTAATTTTCAGTTGAATGTCTGCTCTTCATTAGTTGAAAAATCCTTCTGGTTAAAGATTCATATCTTCGAGTTAAAAATTCAACACTTTGGTAGAAATTTCGACTATTTGTTCAAAATATGACTATATGGCTGAAATAATGAACTATTTTGTTCAAAATCCGTCTGCATTTGTCGAATTAACTGTTTTTAATTCAGAATCTGAGGATTTTTAGTTTGAATATGAACTATTACATTTTTCGTTGATAATCCATAGTTTTTTGTTAAAAATTCAACTAATTGCTTGTAGGTGGAACTATTCTGTTGTTGGAAATTCATCTTTTTGGTTAAAGATAAATATTCATCCTTTTGATGGAAAACTTGACAATTTGAAATTTATCTTTTTAAGCTTAGAAATCAACTATTTGGTTTTAACTTCACTCGGTTGAATTACTGACAATTTATTTCATAATTCATGAATAATATAATTCATCTTTTTGACTATCAATTTTCGAAAAAAAATACATTCTGAATACATTTTTTATGGCAGAAACGGCCTCAATTATTTCAAATAACGGAATTTACCACGCCAAATTAGACAGAATAATTCCCATATCCAATACCCATGCTCGTTCGGAAAAACATTTAAGAAATAGAATTTTTGTATTTCTTCGAGATTTGAAATTAGTTGAAATGGAATTGGTCCACGATAAATTCGATATTAATAATGAAAACAATTCAGTAGTGTTTGTCCGATTCTAGAAGGTATTCAGTATTTAACAAATTTATTTTCCTGGAAGTGCATGAAGATAACTTTTTCTAAACAAATCAAATTACAATTTCTAATTTCAATTGCTTTGCTTTTGAAATTTTACATGCAACAAGGTCGACGCAACATTTCGGATATGCTATAATTTTAGTTGAATATCGAATTAAAAAAACTTTTGTCGATTTTTTGAATGTTTAATATCGAATCAAAAAATTGCGTCGCATTCTCTGCAAAAAAAAAATAAAACAATTAAAAACGAAAATAGAAACCATTTTTTTTCAATATGTATATCATTCAATTATATTTTATTGATTCTTTATAATGGATTTTCTGATTTTGCAAAAAATAAGCAAACTAACCTATGAACCGAAATTCCCCATAACAGGCAATATATCTTTTTTTGATTGACAATACCTCTACAACCTGATTTCTCATTAGAGACGATAATTTCTACAATAAATTACAAAAATTGTAAGAGTTTTTCTCGAGGAACAAATTAAATGCAAATATTTACAGAATTTTGAGGTTATGAACAAAGCATTGTCCACAAATTCTTTTCCTCTTGCCTATTTTCAGAAATCACTTCTCAACGGTAGAAAAATAATGAACCCTAATATTAATGCAAACTTTCAGATAAAAAATAACGCGATAATAACCACGTGCTCCAAATTTTTAAAAATCTCTAAAATCACGAAGACATAATCGGCTCTCGAACAAAGCCCATCCCAGTCATATTTTTCACTTGCAAGATTGCATGACTCTACGAAAATGATATTTTTCTTTCATTGCAAAAATTGAGGCACTATAGAATTAAAATTTTTTTATAATACAAATGAGTATCACATAAAAAACGAATGACGAATCTATAGACAAATCTAGATATATATTTTAGATCAGACATTTCAAGAACGTTCTTGATTCTCTTCTTCAGCAATCTTTCGTTCAATTAAAAAATGTATAATTGCCCCAATCAATAGAGAAATTTTTTTATAATAAAATTGTTTGTGAAATATTTTTATTCAAAGAAAAAGGATTCCGAAGCACGCTGTCACAATGACTGTTTCTAAACTTGCTGAAATCTGCTGAATATCGAGTAGAAACCAGATTTTATTGGAAATGACTGAATTAAAGTTAATTTTTTCAACACTTACTTTGTCCATAATGTCGCGATTGTTCCCGTATTTCGGAAAAATAGCTTTTCTCGTTTAATAAACTCACACGCCGGTGCACAAATTTCAGAAAGCTTCAGAAAGCTCCAGAAAATGATTGTCAGCGACACTGCTGGTGAACCTTGTAACTATTTAAATACTCATGTAACCAAGCAAACAATACAACATATAATCAACTGAGTTGAAAAAGGATAACTTCTAGAAAATTCGTGTTCTTTCTGAAAATTGCGTGACTGGTGACGTCCAAGGAGAATTATTTTTTAGCTTTTAGAGTATTGATAGTTGATTATTCATTTCAAGTGAATAATTGAAAGTTTTTTTCTGACAAATTCTTTGATCAATTAACATTTTTTTGTTGAGTCATGACAAAGCAATTTTTTCCGCTTGATAAGGTAAATAATGCTAATTTTATCATTTCCGTATAGGTCTTGTTCTGCATATTCGATATAATTAAATACTGGACTTGTTCTGAAAAACGTAATGAATTAACCGAATCAACAGGGAGTAACCTTAATTGTTTAAAACGTTATGTAATTTTTATATTGCTCTATTATATATAGCCTTCAAAATGAACCTATTATCCTGATTGTTTGGAATAGATTAGTTGCAGTAAATTTACAATGATCTATAACACTTATCAGCGCGTAGAATTTAGGATGAACTACCAAATATCTTTGGAACTACCTACATGAAACTCTCGAACTTAGATGGGCCCTTCTTTACCAACAGATGATAAACATTTATTTATTTCATAACTTATCATTAAAATAATTTATACAAGCAAAAAAGTTTAAATTTAGAGTGGCTGTAGAATGTGATTATGAATAAATATCAATAATGAAAATAAGCATTAAAATAGCTGCACTGGCTCTTATACCATTTTGATTTTAATATTAATCCTTAATCCGCTTCAAACTCGGCTTGAAATTTTGAACATCTTTTTGAAACAGCGCCTATCTTAAAGATTTGCAATAAGAGATTCTTCAAGTTTTATAAAGATTCACAATTGAAGATTCATTACTTTAAAGTGTCTCCATCTTAATTTATGTAATATTAAACTCCAAATATTACAAATTAATGAATGTTCAATTATTATTAATCGTTTTGAAATTGGGAATTAAGAAAATTAAATAATTTTCAATTGCAATTATGTAAAATTGAATTATCTATACAAACATTACAAACTAATGAATCTTATTGCAACGCAAAATTTACCAAGTTTCGATTGGAAATGTTCAAGATACAACTATTATTTCATTGAAAAACAATTAAGGTTACATAATTTTTAAATGTAAATATTCCAAATCAATGAATTTTCAATTGTAAATCTTCAAAATTGAGGAATTTCCGTTTGAAAATCTACCAAATTGAGTAAATTTTGGTTGCAAATTCTTAAAAGTGAGTAAAAGTCAATCTCAAATCTTCCAACTTAAAATATTGCAAAAAAGCATTTAGGATTGCATCATTTTAAACCTTTTGCATTCCAAACTAATAAATCTTCGATGTTGATCTTAAAAAGTGAAAAAATTCAAATTGCAGTAGAAAATTCACCAAGTTTCAATTTTAGATCTTCAAAATAGAACAATTCCATTGGAAAAGCATTCCAAATCACACTATTCTAAACTATAAACATTCCAACTTATTGAATTTCAAATTACAATATAAACTGATACGAAATTGACTTAGTTCAAATTTCGAATCTTCAAAATAGAACGATTCGATTTCAAAAAGTAATCAAAATTGCACCATTTAAACTAAGAAAATTCCAAATCATTGAATTTCCAATAAATTTGGATCATTTTTAATTAATGAATCATCGATTGTAAATCTCAGAAAATTGGATAATTTACCATTTCTAATCTTTAAATCGTACTTTCCTAGAAGAATCATTTGAAATTATATCATTTTAAAATGTAAACATCCTAAGTTTCTTTATTTTTAATCGTGAATCTTAAAAATTGAATAATTTTCATTTGCAAAATAAAATTGTCTAATTTTCAATTCTGAATTTTATAATAGAACAAAGCCATAAAAACATTCCAAATCCAACTATTATAAAATATAAACATTACAAATTAATAAATTTACAACTGTAAATTTATAAAATTGGATCAATTTAAATTTCGAATCTTCATAATTGAACTATTCCAGGCAAGCATTCAGAATTACATCTTTTAAAACTATAAGCATTTTAAATTAATGAATCTCTGATTGTGAATTTAGAAAACTTGGACAATTTTCAATTTTTATTCTTCAAAATCGAACTTTCCTAAAAGGAGCATTTGAAATTATATCCTTTTCAAATGTAAACATTCTAAGTTTTTTAATTTTTAATTGTAAATCTTAAGAATTGAATAATTTTCATTTGCAAAATAAAATTGACTAAGTTTTAATTCGGAATCTTTAGTACAGAACAAATCGATAAATATATTCTCAGTCCATGAATTTCTAAGCGTAAATCATGGGAATTGAAGAATTTTCAATTATAGATCTATAAAAAGAGTCAGTTTTAATTTACAATGGAAAATCTTTCAATAATGAATATTTGTAATGGAAAAACTCATAAATATTTATTCTGTAAAATAGAAAATGATGCAATTATTTGATGTTTTATCTTTTGGTGTAGTTCAACTTTGAAGATTAAAAATTAAAATTAACTCCATCTTTCAGACCTAATGTTGGAGTTTTATGAATTTTATATTGTCATTGAAAATTATTTAATTTTTAAGATTTACATGAAAATCGAATACGTTAGAATGTTTACATTCCCAAACGATATAATTCAAAATGTTTTTTTAAGAGTTCTATTCTGAAGATCTAAAACTCAAAATTATTCAATTTCAATAACTCAAGATTGGAATTTATTCAATTTTATAAATTCCCAACCTATAATTCTTGAATTTGTACAATTTACAATTGATTGATTTAGAATGTTTGCAGTTTTTCATTATGTAATTCGGAAAGTTTTTTTATTGAACTTTATTGAATTGATTTTTTATTTAAATTGATTTTCAACAAACAAGTTTGAATTTCAAACAAGTAGTTGATTGTTCAACTAAAAAAAAATGAATTTGCATTGAACAATGTAAACAAGCTTTCTATCATAATTCAGAAATATTTCTTCTTCGGAATACTACTTCTACTCTAAAGACCGCTTGGAGTACTTAGTTTAGATGCGAGCAGTTCCCGTAGAGGACGACCGACCAACCTGCAACGGCTGAATAGGGAGGCTCTGCGCTCGCA
>WSXT02044163.1:0-27819 GCA_011762715.2 Neuroterus valhalla | reverse complement strand
GCACGGCCTCACGATTAGGTGCGTGATTATGCTTCGACGTAGCGGGGCCTTTATGCACCACCAAGCTTACTCCATCGCCAGACGTGATAGCTCGCGCCGAACATTCTCCTTTATTTCTACAATTCCAAAATCGTCGACCCGTGCCAGAATGCTTATAATATATACCCATCAATATGTGAAAAGCAGTTTCTCTTCGCACTGATAATTTTAATAGTTTCCATTTTACAACTTAATATTTGTAATTCGCTTCACAAGAAATTGAGACAGTTCAAGAACGTGACGTCAATTTAGATGAATTGAAATGATAAATTTGGTTTATCCTTCATATTTTTTTATTATTCTTTGAGAAATCGTATACATTTACAAAGTGCGTCTAATATTGTGTCTATTCATTCAATACCGTCAAAACTATCAGACCTGGGAAGAAAACTGGAGAGATTTTTAGGACTGACGAACGATGTAGGCTTCGACGCTTCGAGAAAAAAATTACCATTTTATGTTCCTGAAATTAATATGTCAATAATATGTCATAATTAATGTCATCAAATTTTTTATGCAACTTCTCGTCCTGCAAGTTTATGAACAATAAAATCTTTCGATGTTCACTTGTGGTGAATTTCGATGTAATTGAATATCTAACACTTTTCATTCCTTGGAGTCACTTGGGCCAGACATTATTATGCATGAGGCGAACCCGTAATTCAAAGTTACGACGGTATGAGATCCAGTTTTTTCCAATTTTTCCATGGGAAATAAATATGTGAAAATTTTTCAGAAATAGTGATTAATCGAAGTTGTAGGGAATAAATTGCTTCGTGTAGAAACGTTTTGTCACGTTTGTCAATATTTTAATTCACGTGTTGGATCTTGAAGTTTTCTTTTGCACAATAGTAGAAGTGATTGTAGAGGTAATCGCAGATGAGAAGAAGTACGTTCCATTGATTATCATAAAAATTCTCGAGTAAGAGAGAAAAAGGAATATTTTTAATAATTCGACCCATCAAGCAAAGACAGTATTCATGGTGAAACTTTTCCTTCGACAATAACTTCCAGTTACCCTTGCTTTGAGGTTTGGTTTGTTGGGAGTTTGATTTTTTCGCAAAGAATTCTTATGCTCCCGAGGGTTATAAATAATCCTTATATCGTTGACTTTTTCCACAAGATCCATATATTCAGACTGCCGATTTCTAATGAATTCACAATCCACTACACAGCCATCAATCCTGAGGTACATTGTATTTAATTTTGGACAACGTGCATGAAAACCTAATTTTCTCAGCGACCATGTACTCATAAACTTTCTAGTAATTTTCTCTCATTTTGCCCTCTGGCGCGACATTGTGGTTGCTTGCCAACCTTAGTTGGCCTAATTTCCCCACCCGAGATTCGGAAAAAAGCGGCAGAAATATTATCACATGGAAGAAAAAAGTAATAAGGATCGTCAGAAAAGAACGACACTAACAACATTTATGTGGAACTCTTTTGACAGTTTTAAAAATTCCAATCAGGTAAACTCTTAGCGCGTTCAATATAATTCATGCTTTTGAATTATACGGTGACAGGGCAGAAATTTACACAATTTTCAGTTTGATACATTATTGAACGAAATGCATTTCTTCGCGAACTATTGACCATTACGTAGATTATCGATAACCTCATCGTTTGTTCACTTATGTTTCATTCGACCTACATGACGTGAAATTTAGTTTGATTGACGTTGAAATATGTGACTATAGTGCTTACAGTATGATATGTGTTCAAAGTGATTTATTGGCACCATTTCAATTTTCGTCGGAATGCTCTTGTTGGCACAACAAAACTTGTGTTGTTAATACATAATGATTTAGTTGGCCTCACCCAATATTACAATGACACAAAGAAAATATCTTGTTAGGTCTTGATTTATTGTTGGGAACAAAGTTTTTCCAAGCCAACAAAACTATTCAGTTAGACCAACGAGATACGTAAATACGTAGACGCATTCCTGCAGGAACTGCAAGAACGTTTGTTTTCAATCTGGAAGATATTATATTCCATATGAATCCAAACTGAAGTCGAGGTAAATTGGTGTTTTGTGTAGATCAATGAAATATAATCTTGATAAAAGTGGGCAATAAGGCCTGTAACGCTTTTATGGAATAGGTATGTGAAAGCATAATGGTTGATGCTGATTAGTAATCAACACTGTTAGTCGAAATACTAACATAAGTTGGTTTTGACTTGACGCTCTTTATCATCAAGAAATACATGGATATGTATAAAATTCCAGTGCAACCTTGAAATTCCTAACTGAACCACGTAAATAAAGGAACAATACAGCTTGGTAAGGGCAAACGACGGTGAGAAGATCAAAAAATCATCCAGGCAGAAAAAATCTTAATAATTCCATTTCAAATCACGAAGAAATTTTCATTTCCTCCGAAAGTCAAATTGACGATTTCTTCAACAAAAGTAACATCATGCCAAATTAGCATCCTGCGAGGAAAGAGGCCCTGGTTTTTGCATCATCTTTAGGACTATTCACGGTTGTTTTTTTAAGTTCTCGGAGCCTGCCTCTTCGATCACTGATGCTGATATATAATGCCTTGCTGATACCTGCTCCCTCCATCTGTAATAGCACACTTCATTAAAACACATGCTTTCTGAATTCAGCTTCTAGAGATAATATCACAGAAGGAAGTTTAGCTATATACATTATTCGCTCATGTTTTGGCTATGAAATTTTGAGCCTCACTTCCAACTGGATATTCGTTATGTACTGACATCAAGCCTTTCAGGTTGTTATTGGTTCTGTGTATTGCAAACCACGGTCAAATTTCCAGGCACTTTTCGAAGCACTGGGGATGCTTCTCGTCAGAATCAACTCAGTGTACCCCAAAACTCTAGTGTTTCTGGGAGACAATTTTATTTCTGGTATAGGCGAATCAAATTATTATACTGGTTCATTTTTACCTGATAACTCCGCAGTCTCTCCTTTCTATTTACCCTTAGAGGAACGGATCAACCTCAGAAGTAAAAAATCATTAAATTGTTTGGATAAATGCTATTCGTGTTTTAGCCAAAAAACGGAATTAAAAAAAAGTTAAAAAAAAAATGTTTTATTTTGAGAGCCCTAAAAGCTTGTGAACACAACTTTTTCAATTTTCTCGAAAAATCGAAAATTCCCATTTCGGTCGCACAAAAAAATTAGAAAACAAGGTACGAGGTATGTAAACTAATATTATATACAGTTGATGCATTACAGTTAGAGGTAATATAGAAAAGTTCGCGTTTCGGACAGATTTTTTTTTGTTTTATTCGTGACAAGGCTTTTTGAACAATGCAAAATTCAATTTGCTAGCCAAACTATGAGAGATATTAATATAAGTGGCGAGTATTGTAATGAGGATGTGTTCCTTAAGGCCAGTAGAGCCTTAGGTAAACTTAATAGAAGTAGAGGTGTTCAGCAGTTTTGCAATATTTGTAGCTCTGTGTATGGATTACACAGTAAACTGAATCAAGCACGTATGGAGCCGAGTGCGAAGCGCGAGGTGAAAAACAAACCAAGCGTAGCGCGAGGTATATACATTATTGAGCGCGAAGTGCGAGATCCGAAAAACGCGCGCCCTAGGCGCGCTCAAACTTGTGAGCCGCGCGCGCAGCGCGCCTTGAGAATGTGCCCGCGCAGCGAGCAGGTTTTTTTGTATTGAGGACTCATTATTATCAGATTAGTTGCCAGTTGTTGTGAGAATTATTGATAATACTTCAATTTTCAATGATAGGTTTGATGACTTATTTAATAACAAGAAAATTTGCCTAGAACATAAGAGCGTTGCGAGCATACACTTAGCAAATTTTATTTCTGTCAAATTCTTTTTGTAATGGTAGGGTTCTATGAAGGTTCTGAACAAGTATCTCATATCTGCTATTTTGGTAGTTGCAAATGTGTTAGTCCTGGTTTCTAAACTTTTTGGACAAGACTTAAGGTGAACAACCTTGTTCTGATGGAGAATGTGATATTATGTGGGGTAGGCTAAAACACTTCTTCTGAAAAATCTCGTCAGAAGCAAGAATTTTGAGTTTTGTTGCTTTTAAAAATTTACTGTATGCGGAACAGATTCCTGTTAGTGTGAGATCGTGTATGATTTTCCATCCTTTACTGGATTGAATAATCTCGGAAGAAGGGGTGATAGATAACCTCTTATCAAGTTAAAGCAACAGAGCTTGTGGTAAGCATAGCATCCCTAGTGAATTTTAAGTGTTCCCACCAAAGAACTGATTTCCTTATCTATATAAGACATGAAAACTAGAAAATATTAAGTACAAGAATTCGGAGTCCCACATGTATGTTTTCTTTCAAATTTTCTAATAATATTTTGTGGAGATTCCTCCACTGCAAATAAACTTACATTATTGATGTGATCAATCATAGAGGTGCCCTTCCCGGCTCAGAAATTCAAAGGAAATAAAAATTCATGGAGTTTCTGGAAATTTTCGGTAATTAATGGATTTTCCATGAATTCGAGTTTTTGAAATAGGTTCTGTGAGTGTTGAAAATACTGTACGAAAGTTACAAGCCTGTAAGAGGAACTTCCAAAAAAGAATTCTATATATCATTCATATTGCTCTGATACCCCCCACACAGACCCACGGCACGTCAAAAAGTTTTGAGCATTATATTCTCTTTTTTTTCTCACCTGATCTCCATTTCATTTGAAACCATTCCCGGAAACATTTTTGAGACGACCTACTGTGCAGAAGTGTGATTTTTCTATATTCCTACACACTCAATTTCAACTGAATCTGTCTCCATTATTTGAGGTGAATTCTTTGAATTATTGTGGACTCTATATTCTTCGACTGCTTTTGTCGAAAGAAAAGCAAGGAATGAAATCCAGCTGACTATATTCGGTGTATTCAAATTTAGGAACCGTAGAGGGAAACTTAAGCCATAAACATTATTATAAATTTTATTCGAGACTAATAGAGGCTTATGCGCTAGAACTATACATTTACTGTAACCGTGTTCTGTCATTACAAACGAAAGAGATTTATCACATGAATAATTCCCATGAACATGAATCGATTTGAAACCGAAATGAGTATAATTGCAAATTGTATCCGAATGACATTGATTGCAAATTACAATGAGAATTGGATTTTCCAATTTTGGAAGGTACATTAAATAACAAGAGTGTTCTAATTTGAGTTCTCTGTCATTCATTTGCTAATAAGGCTTGCTTTCCAAAATACCCTTTGAAAGAATTACTTTGAGCTTGGAGAGATTTTAACTGGTTTATAAGAAACCTTAAACGGACTTCGAGGATTGAGAAGGCGGATGAAAAATTAATTGGCCTACAAATTAGACTAATTACAAGGCCCATTAGGACCAAGTGCATCTAATCGCTTACCTAATAAATCGGAGAGCTTTCTCCCGCTTTAAATTATTCAAACAGAATTTTACATTTAGGACGCATCGCTCTTAAAGTTAGCGTGTATTTTTAATTAGAAACTTTCCGCGACTCTAAATTACATGCTTTAAGACATCTTCACGCTGAGAATTCTTTATTCTTCTTAACATTCTTCAAGGTAAGAATGTTCTAGAATAATAAATAAACTTTTGACTTTTTGCTCACTCTAGTAATTGAATAATCAAACCTTTCGCAGAAGGTGAATACTATCTGTCTAATCAACACACTCTGAAGTAGATACCTGATTTCTCAAAAACAAATGTGATAATTGGTTTTCTGTCCACTATATGCCGTATTTATTTATCTGGTATCGATCCACTCCGTGGCAAAATTTTCACTCCAATACTTTTTACATGTTACCTGCAAATGTTAAGACCATCTTTGCTGAAATAACACACTCAATATAGCTCATCAAACTTTTCGATTCTGGGAAGATAATGTGAATCTATCATTTCCTAATTGACAACTTTGGGTCGATGAAGCAATCACATAACCGTGATGGAATAGAGAATGTAAAAAGATGGAGACAAGGGTGGAAAGGATGTACCAGAAGTGGAATGACGGAACCGCAAAGAGAGAGGAGTACGTGGAGATGAGGAAGGAGTTTAGGTTGATGTGTAAAAGAAGAGAGCGTGGGAGAGAGGAGGAGCTGGGAGAGGAGTTGAGAAGTGTGGTAAGACCAAGGGGTACGTGCGGAAGATAATAATTAGGTTTATAAAGCGCAGGGAGGGGATAAGTGAAAGAATCAGAAGTGAGGAATGAAGGGAGTTTTTGAAAGAATCATTTCAGGGCTTAGACGAGCGGAATGCTTATGTGTTCTGGCATCCGCAGGAGAAGATATGGTGCGAATTTCGTGGGAAGGGGTATGCAAAGATGCAACTTTGATTGGAAGAATGCGAAGAGTTGGATAAGAGTGGAATTAGCATGGAAATAATACAACATGAAGAAGGGAGAAAAGGGCGATTGCATGGGCGGAGGGGGTGTTGGGCAAGATGAAGGAGAAGAGGAGGAAGAAGTAGGAGGAATGGAGAAAGATGTGTGAGGAAAGATGTGTGAGGAGGAGAAGCAGAATTTGTCAATGCGAGGCTAGCGAAATGTAGGAAAATGCGTGCGCATGAAGCAAGGAAGGCAAGGCAATGAGAGTGAGCGAGCGAGCGGTCATAGTAATGAGGTATGGATGTATGATATTGTGTAAAATGTGGACGGATGTTAGAGTTAAGTATTTGATGTAAAAATAAAAAATTTATAATAGATGGTGGTGTCAGCAACTCAATTTTTTAAGGCCAAAGGGCTGGAGAATGAACGTTTATTTATCTAAGTAAGCACATAAAAAATAAGAATCTGCATATTATGATACATGAAATGGACCAGTTGAGTGCGATAACATTATCCTTGCAAATCAGTAGTACTTTTTCGTTTATGTGTTCTTCATTAGGTTATAAATTGCATGATATCCTTCATAAATAATTTTCGACTGACTCTATTCAAAATGAATTTAGGTTGAATCAGAACTGAACCAGAGACGAATTCCTTCAAAATTAATATAATCGAACTG
The DNA here is from genome assembly GCA_011762715.2 of Neuroterus valhalla. Taxonomy (NCBI): domain Eukaryota; kingdom Metazoa; phylum Arthropoda; class Insecta; order Hymenoptera; family Cynipidae; genus Neuroterus; species Neuroterus valhalla. The sequence continues at coordinate 20,814 of WSXT02044163.1, read as the reverse complement.
AGGTAATTTGAAACATATTATGGCGAAACCAACGTATTTCGGGTAATTTCAAGTCCAAAGTTTAACATATTTTATAGAAAAGTCGTACCACATGAATCAGTGTTACCAACAAAAATTTCGGCATGATGATAAATTTTTTTAGAACAGATCGATCGATAATATCCTGCAGAATATTCTTTTCTGAGAAAGAAGATTCTCTCTTCAGAAGTCTGGGCACGCGCCACTATCAAACTCCCTGATTTAAACATAATCGCCAGCAAGGCTCCTTCTCTGCCCAACTATTCTAGTGCGATCTTCTCCTTTGGTGTAGTTTATTAGAAAGATCTCAGTATCCCACAAATAATATACCTTGAAATCATTGCCTAACATATAAGTAGAAATCATAAAATTTTTCATGATTTTTTGGGCAACCAAGTGGAATCCCAGCGACATGTCTGAAACAAAAGTCATTTATTCTCTTAAAACATTGATGTGAACTTATAATGCAAATTTTCATAGAAATTCACTTGCTACTATTTGAGCTGGTAGTAATGGTAGATATTGCTGTTAATCTTGGAGTGAAATCAGAAAAGATCAATATTTTTGAACTGTAACACGGCAATCGCGATAGAATCGTTTCTTCGTCTGGTTGGAGCTGGCATTACTCTCTATTAATAAGAATCGCAGATCTCGATTGACATTGGGCGCAATATTGCCATCGCGAATCGACCATAAATTAAAGTTTCTATATGGAATACCGAAGAAGTTTCAATAGAAAGCATGTTGCAAACACGAATAAAGCGATAAGATTCGCTTCAGAAACATGCACATACAAATATTATTTTTAGGATAAGAATCGGCTGTATGTTTAATTGCATATGTAAATTATGTGCGAGAATAGAGGCTCAACAAGTTTCCAGATATTTATCATAATTACAGACTTGACAGAAAACTGCTCGTCTTAGAAGGGAAAGCGTTATTTTTGTCACCGAGATAGGGTAAAAATAGTGGAGTGAATTATACTACATTAGACCATAAATATGGAACTCAACAGTTGTAGAGTAATAGTTAGCAGATCAAACATATACTCAGTTTCTAGAATAGATCTGTACGTGTGATCGGAGATTTTGAAAAATCTTTTATAAGCCCTTCCTGACACTTGATTGTTTGCTTCTGGAGTCTCAACTTCCAAGAACAAGTCATTTTGAACATTTATCATGCAATTTTGTATCAAATGTCTCTAGAATTTGAAGTATTACATTCGAAATTCCGAATCTGTAGTATTTCAGGGCTTAACTCTTTCACATATTATGACAGATTATTAATTAATGCAATTATGTGTATGAGTTCCATATTGTGCAATGGAAGCTACTGTCTCCGATGATCATTGCGTTCAATTGGTATTCTTGGTCGATAGGGTATACTTACTGGAGCGAACGTTATTTTCGCAACTACATGAACTGTCAAGTGTTCGTTTACTTAGAAATTGGACATTTACGACAAAATGTTGTCATTGCCCGCCTGTTTCGAAAACAGAATCAAGAAGCGATGTTGAATTGCTGCAGCTCCAATAACGTTTCCAGGATGCCATTCAATAGGAAACGCTATCGAATTCGAAAACTTGGAATTCTAGAAGCAATGCGAGGTTGACTCAGCTTTTTTGGTCGCATTAGCCTCGCAGTATCGTAGCTCTTTGTTTCAGTTTGCAATCATGCGAAAAGTTGAAGACAGATAATTGAACTTCAAATCTGACGAAGAATTGGAAGTGAAAATGGATACGCTCCAGTTTTTGAAGTTTTACTTCTATATTTCCACTGTTGACAAGAGTTAACATCAGCAGACAAGAGCGCTTTATTGTTTAATCCTTTTTCTTCCTATTCTTCTTTGCTCAAGCTGAATCACAAAAGTGAATCCATAAAACTCGGGTAAGATAAAATGCGTATTCGAACTCCAAGCTCGATGAGAAAAGCAATAGGGGTGGACATTCAAGGAGAGCATGCATGTAGTAGTGAATAGAACGACTTACTTGGATGAAGATGAAGCAATTCGAAGGAGAGAAAGGAATAAGAAGGGTTGCATCCAGCTGGCACGTAGTCAGAGCAAAAGCATCGACATATGAAGCTTTTTGCGAGCGTTCGTGATGCCATAAAAGTTAGGCACTAGCATACCGACGGGTACAGACGTGACCTCGTTCAATGTGGTTCGGAATACATATGTGCAATGCTCGATTGGGGTAGATACTCTAAATCTTGCATCATGCAGCGCATTTATCTACGTCAACATTGCCAAAATGAAAAATACGTTCCTCCTATGAATGTAAAGCTTCTTACCTTCTAAAAAAAAGATCTTCAATTTTGACCTATTCATTTAAGACATTTTTGCTAAACATACGCCTAGCACTGGAAAATACTTTCACGACCCCTGATATAAGATGTAAAAATAAATGATCATAAGTACACGTAGGTAATTTTTTGACGCGTTTCCATACCTGTTCTCTATCTAGACTCAAACCTTTTGCCATGATCCGCTGATTCATCTGTGAAACAAAGAGCAAATGTTATCAGTTTCGTATCATGAGTAGAAGATATAAAATCCTCTCATTAGGAGTCGTTCAAAAAATATCAGTTGCTAATCAGGAGGTCGAAGGTGATAAGCGGGGAGTGCTGCAAGCACAGCAGACTGGAGCATAGCTGAATCAATGATGTGCATAGTTCCCCAGAGAAAAATGAAGAAGCATGGGAAAAACGAAAGCAGGTGCTTGAAACCTTTTCCTTCGGAAAAAATCTGATATAAGGGATTCACATGGCCCTGACTACCCATGTTAAAGCGGGTCTACTCAGATTCCAAGGCTTGAAAGAGACTATTAAAGAAAAGACGCACTTGTGTGAGGCAGCGAGGGAAGGCGCAATACTTAAATTCATGACCAGAAAAGGGAATAGATGGGTTTCTCAGCCATGTCGACTAACGGCGTTTCGTCCCACATTCAGCTGAGAGGAACTCGTTAGTGTGGCTGACCAAAAGCGAATCTTGCCACAGCACCTTGGGTAAACCCGATGTGCGGTCACCCATCCACCCGCTAGCCAAGTCGACCGCTGCTCGACTCTGTCGATCCGAGTACGTGGTGCTCTAACGGACCTGCTCTGAACGGTCGGTCAAGAATAGCCAAATTATATTTTTCAAGGAACAAAATAGGAGGGTACAACCTGTTCAATGCTGATCCAAGTAGACGATCCGTCTGCCTGTAGGGACAGTCTGAAATTGAGATACAACCACTATCCATTCGATGGACGCAACGAAGAGTCACTGGTCAGCGCAAAGGCCTAGAGGCAACTGAGTGCAGGAGAGCAGCCAGCACCTGCCCTGGGTGGGAGGGCTCGCAACCGCTGGCCTCCCCACTCTTGCCGGTTAATATCGTGAGAACTCAAACTAGAAGAAACCTGTGAATTACACAAAACACCGCAGAACCGCAGCTGCAAATCGAGTCCAAACTCTATTCCGACAGAAGCCAGCAGCAGCAGATAAATTATAAACAGAGACAGTATCTGGCATGAAGGCCTAGTCAATAAATTAATTGATTATAAATGCAGTTCTTCTCATGATCTACATAAACAACATGCCCACAGTCATTCTGAAATTATATGCCGACGATACTGTCCTATATGTAAACTTGAAATTCAACGAAAATACCTGGAACGTTGTAATAGATTTTAAGGCCATGAATAAGCTTTTTGAGAAGCATGTTTTTGAAAACAAAGTTGAAACGTTTCATGGGGAAATACTTATCCCTGTGAAGTTGTACCCCCACTTTTGAAAATTCGAAGAAATTTTTAGAGTTCTGAGTACCTCTCCAATAGTTCCAGAGTTTTTGATATGTTTTAGCAATAGTTCTGACCAGTGGCGGATCTAGGATTGACCTGTGGGGGAGGGGGGCTTGAAAGTTGGGATTACACGATTCGCGAGCTGCGATTTTTCTGTCTGCCACACAATCAAAGGACTTCTGGGGGGAGGTTATAGCCCCCCGCCCCTCTGAATCTGCCACTGGTTCTGATATAATTTCCTTTGAGAGGAATTCTGTATGTCTCTCAAGCCTCAGAGTAATCCTCTATGTCTGCCAGATCCAAGCTGACTGGTCTAAGTTTGAGAGTGAGGCCGTGAGCAAAAATTTCTCGGCCTGCGAGCCACAAAGAATGAGCAGAATAAGACAGGACTAATGGAACCAAAAATCAGGACAATTCAGTCACACGAGAAAAGTTACAGATCTCCTGAATATGGCGCTACTGAGACATGTATGATGGTTCACCTTGTCATAACGACATGTTAACATGAACGGCAACCATTTCTACACATATTTTCCACTAGCGCCGTGCTTGTGGAGATCAGCCATTCCAATGAACTATTTACGACGGAAGGGTATTTCAGGTTCGCCTAATAACCTCCCATGGAAAGCAATACCAAATCCAGACACAGTAAAGGGCTAACACAAACCTGCTTTAAACAGTCATATTCTGTTACCTTCAACAAAATCTTATTTTCAAGCGTGGCTGTTGAAATCTCCGGTCATTCCACCATTATCTGGGTCCTCGAGATTCTAAATATAATCTTTGGATTCACGATTCTTTGGAGCCGACTGGAACATGTTGGAGCCTCTTGATCTCATAAATCAGAATAAGTGGATGGTCGCCAGCACAGCAACACACCAATATAAAGCAAGAAGAAGATTTGTTGCGTTCGTAGGAATGGATTCGGCTCCGTTCTTCGACAGAAAATATTATTCCATCCTCAATCCTTCGCGCAGATGTCGACTCCTTATTATTACATCCTTTTCACATAAAATTTGAATCTCAAGTGCCTCTTATATGTTGCATTCTAAAAACATGCATGTTGTAGCAATTTCGATATTGCGGCTTCTGACATTTATATGACAAAAGTGTGTCACCTTACTAGCATTGTAAGAACCCCTGCCTTGTACTTTCTGTTATTATCTTGAACAGTAAGGAATTCATTTCATTCAGGACAAATCAAGTTTTCTGGTTTCAATAGGGCTACTTCCTTGACGAGGTTTCATGTTCGGCAATAAATTTATTCTTGCAAAACGCCGTAACAACTTCAAATCTCATAGGAATAGTTGGAACTAAGGAGCTAAAAAAACAGATTTTGACAGTGGATCGGAATTCATGGAGCCCACTAGCGAATTTGAAATAAGCTAGTGCACATTTTCTTCTAGAATAATCATGCCTTCCCAACAGTCTTCTGAGACAATTCTTAGTAAAACATACCTGCTATAAACTCTTTCACGTTCAATATCATGAAATTTGGTCCATGTTTTTCTTTCCTTTTTAGAATTTACTAGTATGTGGTTGAACTAGAGGCCTCTATTCAGATTTATTTGTAAAATAGTTTATATAAGTTGCTGTTGAAACTCAGTGGATGAATAAAATTTATATAGCCTCTGGCCATTTTCTTCAACATCTCTTTACTGACAATATGTTTCCAATCGTTCTCTCTATAGCCTCTCGTTAACATTTTATCTCAAAGCAAAGTACCACTTGCAAGGAAATATACTGCTTTTGGATACAATGAGAGTCGCAATAATAACTGTAGTTCCACAAAATTTGCAACACTTTTGTCGTGGTTATTAACCCTAATCGCAAAACATGACTGCAATGCTTCGGCTTACTTATCGTGAAACATTGTAAAAATACAAGAATAAACATTTTCATTACTACAGATTAACGTGAAAGTTCAGGGGCAACACCTTAGCCATATGTCTGTTGATGATCAGCATCCAGATTATTTTCTTATCTTCGATAGATTGGATTGACACACTGAGTTTCAGGAAGCCTCCTCCACCATCAATTTCAAACTTGAGGCTTTCCAATCAGGTCCGACAACTTCTTCGAATTAAATTACCATGTGAATCATCAAAGGAATATTAGGCGTTGTAATTTAAATGAGCTTGATAACAGTCTGCATCTTTTTCATATTATTTGTAGGAAAGAGAATTTTTTAAGCCATATTCTCCCAGGTATCAAACTTCATGAAGAATTTTACAGATCTAATTTATCGATGAGAAAATGATATGGTTTCTTCAAGAACCTTGTCTGTTTTTCTTTTAAGTTATAATAAATCATGTGTTTTATTACATTCGGACTTGGAAGTGTTTAATTATGGGGTTGTTCTGCAGTGAATAAAGAAATCAAATTTTCATCATTTGCTTAAAAAGTTTCTTGCTAATTTCTATTCTTGTCAGCAAGATATCAGCCTTGCTTTGGAAGAGCTTTTTACATATGCAGTACATGTAGACATTCGTGCACATCAGTCAGAATCATTATAATCCAAGAAGGGTTCAACTAAGTAATAATAAGAGTTATTGTGTTTATTTTGGTACCATTTCCTCTGATTTGATCCCCTCAACGAAATAAGAAAAGTTTTTTACGATTTTGTTCGCGGGTGTGAGCATATTCCCTAATCCACAATGTGTAGGGAAGAGTGGCTATAACAGTGGTTAAGGCTCATTCCGACGTCGTAATAAAGCCTGGATTTCACGTGATTGATAATGTTTATATTGCCGATTTATGGTTTATACACTAAACTACATCATGCAAAATTTATAGAGGATATACTGCAGTTTACATCCCAAATTTCGTGATTTTCTGAGACTGAGGCTTTGAAAATAGTCTTTGTACATGAAAATGAAAATGAAAAAAGGAAATTAGTACTCGATTTAGCAAGACAACTTTTCTGATATTAAATGTACGCATATACTATATTTATTGGCTCATTAGTCATTTTAGGAATCATTGAATTTGAGGTTTTTTAATGATTCCTCGAAATATTATAAAAAAATCCTCTGATTTTTAGTTTCGGGGAATTCTTCATTCTAATCATAAATAGACACACTGAAAAAAAAAGTTTTTTTGCAAAATGAATACAAAATATTCTTATCCGACTTTTATAATATCCCGTATAAGTTCCTGATTATTAAAAACCTAAAAATTTTCTCCTGAGAATACCGAAATTCATTCCCAAGCTTATTAGGCTTGAGCCTAATGCGTCGTTACTATATCATCCGCAAAGGTGGCGCTACGAATTGTCTGATTCCCCTCCAATTGAAACATTAATTTTAGCATCAATTTGCAAGTTTTTATAGGGTTATCCGATGAACAAATTTATTGTTAAAATATAAAATTATAAATCAAGCCTTTGAAAGAAACTGAAAATTGAGTTTTCTGATAATTGAATAATCAATTCAAATTTTGATGTATTAGCCATAATCAAAACGGTCGATAATATTATAAAATATTTATCATTGGAATCTGTTTCAACCAAAAGAGGTTAATTCATTCATATTTATATTTTGGTATTTTTCTGTGAAGGAACCCGAGTTTTTTTTTTGAACCAGCTTACTTATTAGTGAGGGTAAAAAACTTTCGTTTTCTTGTAACTCGAGTAACAGTTTCTTTAGGGATAGGAAAAAATTCCAAGGTGGAAATCTCCACGGTTCAAGACCTCCTGATTCAAAAACTAAGGAACCAAAAAGACAGGCCATGTTCGTTAACCAGCTATTTTGGATAAAAAATTAAAGACGGGGAGCATTTTGAAATAATTCTCGGACTTTTTTCCAAGACTCAAAAATCGTAAATACAATTTCTTGTAGCACATAAAAAGTGAAACAATTTATCCTTATCATTTTTCCGATAAAACCGAAATTGTTAGAGTTATGGTATTATCAAAATTCAAAAATATAAAAGAAAATGAGAATTTTTAGCCAAATAACGGGAGATTGAAAAAAAAGTCAATAAGAGAAATGTTTCTTCCTGGGAGCCCTACAAGATCGTGAATACAACTTTTTCAATTTTCTCTAAAAATCGAAAATTCTAATTTCGATCGCACAAAAAAGAATCTGCGCGACAATGTTCAAGTCTTGGAAAAAAAGTAAAAGAAAAATTTCAAAATGGTCCCCCTCTTTTATTTTTGATCCAAAATAGCTGGTCGACGAACTAAACTTGTCTTTTTGGTCCCTCAAAATGTGCGCCAAAGCACGATCGAATATCATGATTCTTTCGAAAGTTATCAAGTTACAGATCATTTTCCATTTTTTTTGTGCGATGAAAATTTGAATTCCCGATTTCTTGAGGAAATTCAAGTAGTTGTATTGAAGATCTTGTATGGCTCCGAAGATGGACCTTTCTTCCTTCAGACTTTTTTCAATCTTGCATTATTTAGTTGGAAATTCTCATTGTCGTTTATATTTTTGAATTTTTAAAATGCCACAACTCTCACAATTTGGTCTTCATCAAAAAAAATCATGGGTATAAATTGTTCCACTTTTTACCTACTTCAAGAAACCGTACTTACGATTTTTGAGTTTTTTTTTTTTTGAATCAGGAGGTCTCAAAACGTGGAGATTTCATAAACTCCACGAAAGTCGATTTTAACAGAAAACCAATACCTTCTCATTGTGATGAATGTAAAAATGAAAAATAATCTGTGAACTCGATAACTTTCGAAAGAATGATCACATTCGATCGTTTTTTGGCATATATTTTGGGGGACCAAAAAGGCAAGTCGAGATCGTTAACCAGCAATTCCGGAATAAAAATAAAAGAGGGGGGGCATTTTTAAATATTTTTTGGACTTTTTTCTCCAAGACTCAAAAATTGTTAGTACGGTTTTTTGTATTAAGTAAAAAGTGAAGAAATTTAACCTCATGATTTTCTTTGATAAAAACAAAATTGTGAGAGTTGTGGCATTTTCAAAATTGAAAAAGATAAACGAAAATGAGAATTTTCAGCTAAAAAAGGTAAGACATGAAAAGAAGTTCGAGAAAAATGTTTCTTCTTGGGTGGAATAGGACGAGTAGTATTTGTTTCATTTATAAAAAACCATATAAAAAATGAAAAAAATTATCTTTTGAACAATTGACACAAGCTTAGGAAAAATCAAATAGACACAAGTTCTTTACCCGGAAAATATCTTCAAATGTATTATCAATTTCCTTGACAGGATATGTAGTTTTGATTTCAATTAGAAAAAATAACAATAAAAACGAAATAATAAAATTTTTGAAAAAATGACTAAGGATAACACAGAAGATTAATAAAGACAATCTGTTCACCCGAAAAATATCTGTAAATTTGTAAAAATTTTTCCCATTAGATGCGTAGTTTTTGTTTCAATCGTAGAAAATAAAAATTAGGAATCAATGAATTGAATTTCCAGAAAAACGTTACAAAATGTGAAAAAATTAGGCACAAAACCTTCTCCACCCTTTTGGACAAACTTTGATCGAGTGCGCAGCACGAGACACGCGATGAGAATGTGTTCGTTAAAGCCAGAGAAGCTTTGAGAAAAGAGGATCCACACTCATCAAATTAGATTAGTCGATGCTTTTAAGTTTTACACGCTTTTTATACAACTGTAGCGAGGTACAAAGGTTGAGCGTGCAGCGCAAGGTGAGAGAACCATCGAGCGTGAAACGCGAGATCCGAAAGATGCGCGCCGTAGGCACGCTCAAAATTGCGAGCGCATTGCATTTGCAAAACTATGCATCCCTTGTGAGATTCATAGTTTTGGTAATAATCCTAAAAAAAACAATATTGCAAATAAAAGTAAAGTTTCTAGCAAAATTTAACGAGATACGAAGAAAAGTTGGAAAGAAGAACTCTATTTTTTTTGGACGAAATGCGTGATTTTTGTTTGAATCTTAATTATATTAATATTAGAAATAGACTAACAAAATTTTTCAAAAAGCAAAACAAGGTACGAGGTGTACAAATTAATATAGTATAAATTTGATGCATCAGAGTTAAAGGTAATGTAGAAAAATTTGCGTCTCGGACAGATTTTGATCGAGTACGCAGCACGATATACACGATGAGAATGTATTCGTAAGGGCCGGAGAAGTTTTAACATTCCACTTTTTAGTTTCAAAAACTCTATAAACAATTGAAGGGAAGTACAAAGACCGAGCGTGGAAAGCGAGGTACATTCATTATCGAGCGCGGAGCGCGATATCCGGAAGACGCGCGCCCTAGGCTCGCTCAAAATTTCGAGCAAAGCGAGTTTCGCGTGAAAGGCGCGATGAGAATATGCCCGCGCAGCGGCCAGATTTTTTTTTTTTTAATTATGAATAGACAAAGTCCATGGAGTAAGACGGTATCAAGGTGCTGATATAAAATGATAGACATAAGAGAAGCTGAAATTCAACAAACTTATCATGTCAAAGATGAGAGAGTATACAAGTGAAAAAACAAAATATAGTATAGCAAAATAAGAGAATGAAATTGGATAAGATCTAATTTTGCGATTGGAAAAATGTCATCTCCTCGGGGACCAAAAATAATTTATATCACAGTAACTGAGGAAGATACTGCTCCTTTCATAAGAGCAGAGGTCAAGCCCAAAGGTATTTGCGAAGCGACTCAGGTGGCAGCTTAGTGTCTCTGCTGGCTTATGCAGAGTTCAAGTCTCATTTATAACTTTTAATCGAGTATGAAACTTTGCGGCCGAATGACGCCAATCAGTTCTTCCGTTCACTCGGCGCCTCGCATCTCAGTCATCTATTATAACATTTTGCGAGAGAGATCTTTGGAAACTAAGGCAAATCGTTTTACAAGTCTGGACGGCGCTCCGTTTGATATCATAAAAAGAGGAACAGGGAGGCCAAAGACCCGTTGATCCTGTGATTCTCTCCTACTAATTACTTCAATATAACTTTATAGCTTAAAGAGTCGCATGTTTGTTTTTAATCCAGACTTTCTTCATTCTTTAGTTCTTCAGGCAACTGCTTGTTGAATTGAATGAGATTATTTCGGATGATTTTGATCTTGAAAAGACTCCAAAAAACCATCTTCCTCTGTCAGAAGACGATCATCGTTAAGTATATCGTCTAAGAAAAACTCTTTTCTCAATTCTTCTGAACCGTGTAATCAAATATTCAGATCGCACCGAGCTAATTAATTTGAAGAATTATTTTCTGGTTATTCTGTCATTATTATAATTGCTTGATAAGTTTTAAGGACTTTGCCCTAGATTATCATTACTTTCTGTTTCGTTAGTTCCGAGGCTCGTTTTAATAATGTTTGAGATCCAGCAGCCTCATAGTGATGAAACCGGCATAACTCTTCCTCGCCTCTCAATAACGGACGCGCTCGAGGTAATGCTAAAGAATTTCGCCTAGCATAAATAGGATTTGTGTATGAGAATAAAGATAAACGAAAATTACATTTGGAGTAAGGGGATCCTCCGAACGTAGATGTTATGTTCATTTTATAGCCTAACTTATACGCAACATGAATTGATTTAAAGAAACTATGGTTGAAGTTTTTGATAGGAAAATTTAATCAAGTTTCACGAATTATCTTCGCTGGATTCAGAAGAAATGAATATGATTATTTCTATTGATTCTCCTTGAAGATGGAAATAAACCACCGAAAGGAATATTAGGAGTAGGACGCTCGACAAAACTCGTACATCTTCGGTAAGTTGGACAGTTCAAAGTTTGTATAGAACTCGAAAGAAAAAGACACATTCATTTCGGATTAGCAGAAAGACTTGAGATCACTTGTTATAAAAATTTTTCTTTTCTCCGATGCTGTTATATCAAGTAATGGCAAATGTTAATTGTCTTATACTACCTCACATCGCCACAAGCGAGATATGAATTTTATTCGAGAGGCAAGAGTGGAGATGTGAATTGAAGGCTGTGTATAATAAAGTTTATTTAACTGAAAGAAAATTGAATGAAAACAAGCACTGAAGAAGTCATCATCTCGATTCTATAGCCAGAATGAATATAATAGTCGATCTATCGAATAGATTTGAGGCAATATACTCGTAAAGGTCATGAAAAATTATTTGTTTTGAGTTCTATGAATACATACCTTAGTGTTGATTTCTTAACCAGACCTCCTAGAATTAACTATTCTATCAGTGTTTAGTAAATATTTATCGCTAATATCCTAGGTGATATGCAAAAGTGATCCACTACTTCCATGGCGTTTCTTCACTATTTAGTAATCGAATCCCCAATGTTTAGCTGTTAGGATACTCATGTTTAAGCTTTGACAATAAACCAAAATACCCAACACAATCTTCTCGAGTGGAGTATGGGAAGAATGTACCTACTTGGAGTTGACTAAAGCTCTTTAGGTGTTACTTGGGAGGACATGCCTGAAAACTACTTAGCGATTGACGCACGTATACAAGGAACAATCTCCGGCACCTTGGCGCAAAAGTGGCTACATTTACTGCCGTCCTGATGTTTATAGATATATCTTCCTTATTTTATCGATACAACCTACTCGTAGTCGAAGTATACGCTTAAATTGTTTCCGATCGAGTTTTTTCATTTCATCTGTGAAGCCATTGCAACTACGGTTATGTTCCAAGCGAACCCTCCGTACTTGAGACGTCATTTGGCGAGGCACTTTACATCTGGATCTGAATCGGAATCTCAGTTTTAGTAAAAAAAGTCAGTTGAATTTCAAATGTTATTCGAGCATCATTTTCTGTTCGGAAGTCAATCGAGGAATATAATATATTTTTATATCAATCGTTTCGATAGAGACTCAATCGCTTCATGCACGTTAAATGAAATTTTTAGGTCAATTCAAGGAAAACGAATGTTGATATCCAGGCAACTCTTTACAGAGTATTCTAAAGTCGAGAACATCACCTGCTTTCAAAATATGATCAGAATTAGGTTAGGAGATTTATTTTCTGACAGAATTTAAATGCTAATTACTCACTTGACAATGTTTTCTTTGAGATTTCACTTAGGTTGAATTGATGGAAAACTTTCCACAAACGGCGCACAAGTCCAAATCGACGAGTTATAAGAGTATCAAACAAAACTGGGTCTTTCTAATGTCTAGAGAATTAGAATTCCTACATACATAACACTTAGAAATTAAAATCCTTTATTATCTGCTATCTGATAGCCACAATAAAGATGATTTGGAAAATCATGATGCGATTCCATAAATGATTACATTGTTTATAATCAATTTGCTGCTGGCGCCCGTCAGAGTCGAGTGTGGATTCGATTTGCAGCTGCGGTTTCGCGGTGTTTTGTGTCCTTCACAAGTTCCCTCTACTTTTGAATTATCCCTGTATCAACCGGCAGAAGTGGAGAAGCCGGCGTTCGCGGGCTCATTCACCCAGGACTGGATCAGCATTGAACGGGTTACACCCTTCCATTGTATTGGTTCTGCCTCGGACCTGTAAGCTGTTCTTGATTGGCGCTCTGCGACGGACAACAGAGGATTCGAGCTCCACTGCTTTCTTGGAGCTTCCGTAAATACTGGTGGCTTCCAACAAATTGAATCGTAGTCTCTTTTCTCATCAAATGTGTGCCCGACTTGATCATCTCCGGTGATGTGGAGGTGACGAGTCGGATGCCATATTCCCTCCGGTTGCGTCGGCATCGATGGTTCTGGGAGAGCCATCGTGGTCGTAGTTTCCGGAGGCTACATCTATCTTAATTTTGCGGGGCGGCCCCTAACATTTTTTGGGTCAAATGAGGCATGCGAGCTCCTTGCCTTATGTTTAGGGATGATGTTTCCTAGTTGACTGATTTTTCTGATTGTTGATTCAAGGAGCGTCCATCCCTGGCTGACCCACGCCAGTCCGAGGTTATTTCTTCAACAATATAAAGATGATAAAAGCTCAGTATTCTGTGCCCATCTTCAAAACATGTCGGAAATTGTGGTTGCAGGATTGAGGAAGGGTGGAAGTCTTTTGTTGTCTGGTTTTTGCATACATGATCTTGAGTGTATAGAGGTTATCAGAACAAAGCTTTTTTTAGGAAGACGTTATAATTGAAATTCAATTATTAGGATTAAACTTTGTAGATAGCATCACACTCAGGTGGTTACGCGGCCCGTTCAGGTGGAGCCTAATTCTGGGAAGCTAAAGACCAAGCAGTTTTCATCATCACTTCCTGATTTCATAACTTATCCTGCGTTTCCCGGGTGAATGACATCCTTGGTATTCCGGGTGAAGATATCTTGCGACTTTAAAAACCTGGAAACAAACTTGTAAAAAATAATTTCCGTCTGTCTATCATGGGACACTTTGGCCTTCTGAACCGTTCTTGTACTCTCTCTTCACATGATTCGTTGAAGAGTAGAACGTCTCAGACTCTGCATCACGAGATTGGTAATCACAGATAAGCGCACTTCTTGTATAATAAGTTCACTCCAACCACAGTCGTTGCCTTCTGTTTCACTACGACATTTTTGCAACGCATAAGCAAAACACATGCAATACTCATTGACACGCGCTGGCGACATTAATTCGCTAAGCCTTCTGCGCATTTTTGAGGTTCGGCAGTGAAAGTTCTTAGTGTTGTCAAGAACACTATATTAGCTTTTGCTTCCTAGAATAAGTCTCTACCCATAAGAACAGTGACACATTGCGGGCGTGATTTCCGTATATGAGGGCACATTAATATTTTCTGCAACCCACAATAAATCCTTGATGCATTGATCTTCGGAACCCACATACATTTGACTCGATAACCTACCCAGAGCACGCGCTCAACACACAAAACCTGAGTGTAACGAGCAAACTCGCATTTAACTTCAAATGCCTGGAACGCTTTGTAAATGAAAGATCGAACGTAATGAAACCTTCTAAATCCAATCGTAAGGTTATAATTGTTTGAAAGAATTCAGCTGCTATATCTTTTTGAAAGATAAAATAAAAATGCATAAAACTGGAGTAGGACAAAATATCGATCAGACAAGGTATATATTGAAATAAAATTACAAAATAAATTGATTTTTTTTGAATAGATGAGAATGAATTGAAAGACATTGAGACGTGAATAGATAAATAGGATAATATTTATGATACCTATGAGACATAAGGAGTTGAGAAAACATCCTAGGAAACAATGGAAACTCAAAATAACTCTTATTAGAAAAAATTAGATAATACTCTGGTGTCTCTTTCTACTGGAGTTTGTTCTTTCGAATTTCTAGAATTTTGGTAGGTAATGAGGAAGTCCAAAGAAACGGATAGGAGGCGTTGCGAGAGCTGTGGTGTTCAGCAGTTGTTTAGCACAATGCGAACCGTTTGTCCACGCGCATGCATACTTTGCATTTATTTCTCAACACGCACAGAAAATTTTTATTCAAATGATTAGCCTTCTCAAGTAGGAATAATTTTGGCAAAGGTTCAAAAATCCTATTTGATTCAACAGTTGATCCTGCAATCAAACAGAATATGAGGGCTTATTTAAATTAAAAATGAGTGGAATTGATAGCAGAACTAGTTTTTGAACTCATGTGCTCTTCAAGGATTCGAATTGAACCTTGATTTATTTCTCCCTATTTTTGATAACCGAAAATTTTTACTCGAAGTTCCGATTGTGTATAAAATCTGATGATCACGACAATACGTATCAAATCCATATAATGCATGTCGATGTTGTTATCCTGGTGCGTTTGAAAGCATAATAAATAATGAATAATGTTTCAAATGTGGAATGGCATACATCCGGCCAAGAACGTCTCAGCCATTTGCATAAGATCCTTCATTTAATATACATCCTGACATAACGAGGAACAATATGATCTCATCAGGGAACGTTGGTTCATATTAGTCAAATAAAATACCTTTTTGTTAAAAACATAATTCATATGTTATATATCAACAGTTTTGAAGAAGAGTTAGGGATTGGCTCGAGAATAATAAATACTTAATGTCAAATTCAGGAGAGATAGACGCGAGTATTCGAACTGCCTGCTTAATGCGCCTCTCTCTAGACTTCATGTCGACTTCTTTCCTAAAATAATACACAACGATCTGTTTTATTTATCGAAAACAAATTTCATACGATTCCAATTATAGCTTTCCATCCAAATAAAAGTCTTCTTTTTTGCTAAATAGAAGAGAGTCCTTAAGTTTCGGACGGGACTCTTATTAGACTTTCTGCAATGGCCACTAGGCGTGTCACTTCCATATATTATCGGTCAGAATAACGAAGAAGAGATACGAAGCAAATATGTGCATTCATTAAAATTTTATTATCATCACAGAATAATGAACTCCTGCGATTTACTAAGCAAAGGATATAAAATAACGCAATGACCAAGAGATTCACAACAATATATTGCGTAAATATGTGAAGAGTTCGTTAAATAAAGAATCAGCGGCATATTTCACAAAGTTGAGTAGCTGGTCCAACTACCTATTCTTTACAATGTATATTGTGAGTTCCATGCATCCAAGTACACTTCAATCCCGAGGATTAACGTTTGAACATCAGGGATCAGTGATATACTGACTATCCGTAAAAGTCATTTCAAGTACAGTGTGAATACATAGCAAATCCTATCAAGGTTATGAGTGCTTTCAAAACTTGCATGCCGTATGCCATAAGTTCAGCGGCATGTAATTTACAAGCTTCCGGCACATAGACGGAATTCGCAGTCTTATCGAAGCTCAAAACTTTGCTGAATAGATAGCGTGTAAGACACGGAATCATGGTGCAGAAATATCAAGTGCTGGGAACGGCGTTGCCGATCGATTCCCAGCTTATCTATACACCATGCTTTGCCGCTTCTCAATCATGAATTCATGACAGATTCCTGTGGTCGAAATTCAATGTTGAGAGCATTCGCAAGTCTTTTTTAAACAATACATTTTCCCGCGCAACATGAAATACATTAGACTGCTGCTCTGTCTAGCATATCCCCGCAGGAGTTTCAAGACTTTTGTCTAAAATCATGTAGAGCTTATCTAAAATCTTCATTTGTTTTTGCTAATGCATGGATAATATAGGGATATGAAAAAGATTTCTCCTAATTATTTCCTATTCCATGTTAAGTCGCCCATAAACATTTTCAACGGAAATAGTTGACATATGTTAAGATTGAACATAAGCTCAGGCTTTCCGCAAACCTAGGCAACAAAAAATATATAGCAGAAGATATTTGCGTTGTCAATAATAATTATATCAATCAGTTTAAACATGTCATTCTTTCTTCCAAACTTCCATTTAAGTCTCACAATGCAAAGTGGTCGAAACTCGTGAAAATTCGGCCACAATGTAAAACTTTTTTTTTCTTTTTCGCTTTTTAAAAAGTCCAGTATTAGTAGACGTCAAACGCGTCGAACAGGTCAAACATGTTGCGACATTTAGAACCAGTTTTTCAAGAAAGCATAGTTTTTGAATAGAGAGACCAATTTGGATGTCACAACATGGATTCTTTTCGCAAATGTAAGTACTTTCAGCTATACAAACTACACAAGTGCTTGACAAAGATAAATATGAAATATGTTTGCACAATTAACTGCAGTTTCCAAATGCTGATGATGAGCTTACGCTGATAAAAAAAGGGTTTAGAGAGAAGTCTTGATAGATCGGGACCTGTTTTTTATCCCAATAATAAATAACGAACTTCTGCAAAACATATAAAAAATTAAGCTGCCGGAAGTTGCTGGTTTGCGCTCAGGGAATTTTTTCTATGAATTTTGGATTTATAACTTCATTTTCGAAATCAGCGACCCAAAAAACCCCTTAATACTTATTTTCAAGGAAATGCATGGAAAAATGTAGGAAAATGTCCACCATTTTGGGTCCGCCATTTTTAATTTGGGATTTTTGACTTTGTTTTTGAAGTCAGCGACCCCAAAAACCGCTTAATACTCATTTTCAAGTAAATGCATGGAAAATTTTAGAAGAATGTCTGCCATTTTGGGTCCGCCATATTTTGGATTTTTGACTTCATTTTTAAAATTAGCGACTCCAAAAACCCCTTGATACTCATTTTCGAGTACATACATGGAAAAATTTATAAAAATGTCCGCCATTTAGGGTCTGCCATTTTGAATTTTAGATTTTTGACTTCATTTTCGAAATCAGCGACCCCGAAAACTTCTTAATACTTATTTTCAAGGAAATGCATGGAAAAATTTAGGAAAATGTCCACCATTTTGGGTCCGCCATTTTTAATTTGGGATTTTTTACTTTGTTTTTGAAGTCAGCGACCCCAAAAACCGCTTAATACTCATTTTCAAGTAAATGCATGGAAAATTTTAGAAGAATGTCTGCCATTTTGGGTCCGCCATATTTTGGATTTTTGACTTCATTTTTAAAATTAGCGACTCCAAAAACCCCTTGATACTCATTTTCGAGTACATACATGGAAAAATTTATAAAAATGTCCGCCATTTAGGGTCTGCCATTTCGAATTCTAGATTTTTGACTTCATTTTCGAAATCAGCGACCCCGAAAACTCCTTAATACTTATTTTCATGTAAATGCATGGAAAAATTTAGAGAAATGTCCACCTTTTTGGGTCCTCCATTCTGCATTTGGGATTCTTGACTTTATTCTTTAAATCAGCAACGCCAAAAACCCCTTAAAACTCATTTTCAAGTGAAGGCATGTAAAAATTCAGAAAAATGTCCGCCATTTTGGATCTGCCATTTTGAATTTTGGATTCTTG
Source organism: Neuroterus valhalla (assembly GCA_011762715.2). Taxonomy (NCBI): domain Eukaryota; kingdom Metazoa; phylum Arthropoda; class Insecta; order Hymenoptera; family Cynipidae; genus Neuroterus; species Neuroterus valhalla. Next base: position 2,371 of record WSXT02044163.1, on the reverse strand, counting down.
ACTTTATTTCGAAATCAGCGACTCCAAAAACATTACATAGGTATCCTAACGAAGTAAAATATCGAAATCGTGATTTATGGCCAGCTTTTTGGGATTTTGAACCACTGTGCAACGCCATTAATTCTCTATTCAGCATTTATCAATTTGAAAATCAGAATTTGAAGACTTGTGCAAATTTTTCTTGAAGACCCTGACATCTCTATGGAGATATGAGAATCCAAATATTTATTCACTGGTGAAGCTAAAGTTGAAAGAATCTTAGGATTGACCTACCTCCATTGTAGCAGTTCAAACAACCCTTTTTTCAAGAATAGCTAATGATAGCTACTAACAAGCAACGAAGGTGCCTTCATTAAAATAGCCAATAACGATCAGTCTCGGATGTTGGCATCGTTTATCAGCATACCGAAAACCAACCTTTACAATTTCTGGTAATGTGACTTGCAATCAACGTGGTTCTAATTACGTGAATGCACCGATGTTCTGGAACGCCGTGTATGCGATTAAACCAAGCTGGTTGTCAGTTGACGTTGAAAATAGCAATTGCTTCGTTCCTCACACGGAGAACTATTCACGTTGCCAAACAATAAAAGTTTTAATTGGTGCCATCAATGTTGACAGAATAAATTAATTCAACAAATATTATAGTATTTGACTTGTACAAATGAACTGCAACATTGATTCAATTAAATAATTCGAAGGATGATCTTATTTCCACGTTTTATCTATACTAGACTTTTTTCGGTTATGACCACCGGAAGAGAAATTGATCTCTCCCTCTTACGGATAAAATTGGAGTACTCCACGAAGAACTTTATCTCAAACTGTAATTGAATGATACTTAAAGACTACGCAAAGCGCCCAAAGTATTTGACTCAGAGTAAAAATTACCCTGCATTTATGTGAAAATGGTATTGTTTTTCAATAAGGATATCTTGATTTGCCATCTGAATTTCATTCATGCAGGTAAAGTAAATAATTTATTCTGAGGATATTAGATTGGGATGGGGCGATCTCTTGAAATATCACTTTTTGCAATAGCTGGAAAGCAACGATTAAATGTCCTTTCCATAAAATATTCGGGAAAACTGCCGATAGCTTGCCACAAACATCGAACTGAGCTACCACACAATCGTTCTTGATGTCTCTCAACACCCGCCCTCCTCCTTATCCCTCCACCAGACAAAACCTCAGCCCGCCCTGCTTCCTAATCAGTTGTAGTTGATGAATGTTCGGAGTAATCGAACTTTATGGTGTCCAATGTTCCATTTTCTTGAAATGCAGTTGGAAGATGAACGGGAATTTGCGAATGCTTCGTCAGCTTTTGCTGTCCTCAAATAATAATAGAATGATCTAATCAGACCTAGCTCCTAAACCCGATAAAAATTATAAAATAAAGCTCTTGCGTGCAATAATGTTTTACTTAAGATTTCATAAATCCCTTGTTTTTTATTTGTTGTGTATATACTTCCATGAGAAACAAGTGGAAAACACATTACGCCTGGAAATTCAGGTATACCGTTCATGAATATTCCGTTATACGTTCGCAGTAGCTTTACACAATCTATTTTTTTTTGGAATTCATTGGAAATGTTTCAGTATTATTAATAGAGAATAATACAAAAACTCTTGCTGGAGTCCTGAAATAGTGGGAATCTCAAAACCGTTCAACGCATATATTGAAGTCATTGTTAATTGATGTTCTTACCATCAAAAGCGACAAATGCTAATGAATATTGGCAGATAAGTAAAGGAATGTTTTTTTTAGACTAACATCAAACGCAACAAAGTGTTTTTTTTATTCGGATTGTAGCCGTTTCTGTGTCGGTGTACCCATAAGCTTAGTATTAAAGAGACTCATATTTTTCATATAGTATTTATATTATACTCGGATTAAAATAATATTGATGGAAATTTTCCATTTTGTTTATAGTTATAGAAATTCGAGCCAACAATCTAAAAGAGTTTTTTCTACATACATTTCTCCTGCTCGGTATAAAAGTATGCCTTGGACATGTGTGGATATAAGGGTGGTCCAATTTGGATGAAAAAACTTTAGACGTGGCGCCAGCCCCATGAAGTTTAACACGTATTTTCCATGAGAAAAAAAGATGTTTTTATAAATTTCATTTACAATTCTCAATCTTAGGTGAATCGAGTTATAAATGCACCATTTTGCTTCAAAATTAGTCACAAAATGCGAATAAAATATTATTTTCCAATTACAACCCCCATAAGTCTGTTTAATAGGATCCTGAAGAACCCCCATAGGTGAAAAATGGGTTTTTCGAATTTTTAGGGATAATTATGATTCTCTTCGTGCTTTTTTTAATGCAGATTGTTTCAAATACATGGGATACTACTTCAGACT